>JARFNZ010143987.1:0-10300 GCA_031763405.1 Balanus nubilus
GCGCCTTCAGTGTGTCCCCTCCCCGCCCCCCCCCCCCCCTACGTCTCCGTCTGGGAAAGAGGAAGCGGTGCCCCACTTACCGCCTCCGAACAGGAAACAGCCGAGGATGCCACGGACTGTGGCCACCAGCTCCGGCTGCACCTGGGACGCTGCATACGTCACCACGGCAGCGTCCATCAGGCCGCTGGTAATGCCATCTAGCGTCTCCAGGAGTAAACTCAAGTTCGGATCTACAATGAACGAGTAGCCTGAAAAATGAACGAGCGTTTCGGTAAATTATTTTTCCTCAGCCTTTATGTACGTTAGCCAAAGTTGTGAATAACTGAATCGATTGCTATAGCGCAGAATAAAATAATTGCACATGTTAGAACATTTAGTGGGAACTTCTCGCACGGGTAGTTACAGGGACTAGGGAGCAAACTGCAACGATAAAATGAAGAAAATCCGCTGTGCAGTCACTAAAAATGTTTCCAACGATTTTGGTATTTTCCTGTAACGTTGATATCGTCCGAATTTCATACGAATATGCTTTGTTTTCTTATGGCTTTTATAACAGATGTTATTGCAAAGGAAATGCGGTATCCGGTCAGCACAGCAAGCATTCATTCTTTCTTTCATTCATTCATTCATTCATTCATTTATTCATTCATCTTTCAGATTTATTTACTAATTCTTTTTATCTGTTTATTTATTCATTTAGTTATTTGTAATGCATTTCGTTTATTTTCTTATTCATTAACTCATCCAACCATAAATAACTGATTACCAATCCTAAATAACAAAACACAGACATTATTTCTGTTTCATTCAACATTCACCATTTACCAACTCAGCTCTCGACGAATGAATCCGTCCCTCTTCGTTCATTCCTCACCTATCAACCGGACGGCGTAGAGCAGGATGCCCACTATGATCAGGCTCACACGGCCGAACACGCGCATACAGAGTCCGGATATGGACAGCATGACGACCTCGACGGCGCTGCCGACCGTGATGGTGGTGCCGATCAATGTGCCGCTGGCGCCCAGCCGCGCCAGGAACACGTAACTGAAGGTCTCGATGTGGCCGATCGCCATACCTGGCGCACGTCGGAGAGGCGGGGTCAGTAGGGCTGGTGGGTCATCCGGGAAGGGAGGGAGGTGTCTGAGAGGTTATATTTGAAAATATCGATAGTGTGTCTGAGAAATGAAAAAATGAGGGCAGCGAGTTAGAGAAGCTGATTTTCATGCGGGGACGGGAACCCTGGGATGCTCTGGAATGTTAATGACTTCTTTGAGGATTCATTAGGTTTGATGACGTTCAATTGATCAACCTTCCTCCATTTGTCAGGGGAGATTTGGGTATCAGAGGCGAACTGGGGCCAAGGTCTTGAACGATCGCATTATAAGCTAGACTGTTAGTGGAACCATCGCCTTGAACTTGAAGCATTGTAGCGTTGTTATTTATCGTTAACGGTAACATTAAGCGGGATATAGTTGAGCAAGCTCAATCATTATTATTGTTTTGTAACATTTGTACGTTATCCTGCCCAGTAAATACGGCATCTGATGCGGAAAAGGGCATTCAAAAACAAAATTAATCGAACGATTAGCACCACCGTTATTACTTGGCAGGGAAAATGGCTGAGACATGTCCGTGTTCAGTGGGGATTTATCCGGAGACATGGGCTAATCAAAACTTGTCAAGGTTGCGGTAACATCCATCTTGCAGACTCGGACAACACAATCACCACAGGGAGACGTCAATTTCTGGCACAAAATAATCCCGTAACACCGCCCAGTGCCACACCGCAACGAGGAAGCAGCAACTACAAACAATAAACAGAAGCTGAAGAAGCACCAACAGCTCAGATAATCCCACCGAGCACCGAAAAGGGCTCCATCATCAGATACCCATTGAAAGAACGACACCTGACTGCGGCATCTACTACCGCATACCAGCGCGACCCCTACCGGTGTGGCGGCGCCACCTGGCGGGCACGTCCGGAGTCACTGACCTGTGAGCAGCATGACCAGGAAGAGGACGGTGAGCTCGATGTTCTGCAGCAGCTGAACAGTGTACTTGAGCATTGATCCTGATGGACTGTGTCGGAAACTGATGTTGACGAAGCACAGCACCACCAGCGACAACAGGCGGAACACCCCCAGCATGTAGAAGCCGGGCCTGCGAACGGAGCAGACCGGGCGAATGAAGTGCGGCACAAGACGGCATCGTAGATGGCGATATAGGTGTAGGTGTGCCTATATAGGGTGTAAGTTTTAACTACCGCCAACTTAATGCCTCAGTTACTTGGAAAAAATGTGTTCACAATGGTCTTTATGACATGATGTTCCCACAGCACTGCTGAACCAATTTATTTGACATAGAAACGAAGGATCTGAGGGAGAACAAGTGTGAGCGAAAAATACTGAAGGAAGACAAATTGAGCGGAAGACGTTAGCGGGTTTCTAGATCCTAAAAAAACGCGATAGTTTGACAGCCAACCGGTGCAAAACTGCAAAATTATGACTGGACAAGCGAACCTCTGACACAAACTCGTCGTTTGGGTCATTCGGCAAAACTCACGTTAAGAGGACAGTTACTGTCCTCCTCCAAGGTCATTTAAACGTTTAACTAAGTGGCCAAGTGGCGCGCACAATTTAGGTACAATACTAACATCAGTCCAGCCAACATCTTGTAAATGCCCCACAAGATTATAAACGCTACGCACGCACGATAAATCGCTAAATTATACAATTATGAGAACAAAATTATAATTATAAACGCTACATCTAACGATAAATCGATCATACACTACGAGATGTATTTGTCGAGTGGTACGTGGTTGGCGTTGAGGAATGTACTTAATTTAGGCAAAAACAAGATATCACTTAGAAGTTCTACTGTCAAATACAGATAGCATTGTACACAACTAAGCGCCCCCTCCCTCTCGCTGAGCTCTCTGAGCCAAACTGCAGGAGATAACGTCTGTTTCCGAGACGGTGTCCAGTCACGGACACTTGGCGCAGAATTGCACAGCCTGAGAAGGTTCCCACCATTCGTTTTAATTAACAACCATCATTTGATAACGGGTCTTACATAACCAGAACAGTTGTCTGTTATTAGAGATACAGGAGATGTTAGAGTAAAGTTGGCCCCATCCAGAACTCTCTTGAGTACAAATGAAAACAAACAAAGCAGGCGACGCAGCTATGCAGATGGCCGTGACAGCGCGTTGTATCCGTGCTGGGTTTCTGATTCTCCTTACTACAAGACGCCTTTGGAGGTAGCAACGGAAGCGAGGGAAAGCGAAACGTGTGGAATGTGGTTAAGCGCACCCAAAGTCCAACAGTGTCTGACCAGGCTGCCTATAACTCAGATCCAGGGATTCAGGCAGTAGACGACGTACAATAAAATCGGGTGGTAGGCGTGTTGCCATTTCGCTATATTTAATTTTGTATTATTCTAAACTTTTTGACGATATATTTACGCGTGCAAAATGTTAGCTTCAGAGCAGATGTGAGCTCACTGCAATGCACGTCTTCACCTGATATCAATTCAGCTCAATATCAGCTCGACTACACGCCCATTTTCATTCCACTTGACCACCCCGCTTACCTGAAGTTCATTTCCGACCCGAAGCTGAACAGATCCATGATCTTGCCGGACAGCGGCGACACGACGAGGGCGGCCAGGGTGCCCCAGAGCCGCTGGAAGCCGTAGTCGACCCGGAACTGGGTGCAGAACGACAGCACCGCCGTGTCGATCAGCGTGTAGGTGGTGCCCAGGCAGAACGAGTAGACCACCCGCAGGCCAATGTAGAGAGAGAGCGTCAGCGAGTGCCGGGAGCGGTCGGCCTGCGGTCCGCACACGGCTGACAGCGGCAGGGAGTCGGCGCACTGCAGTCGGCAGGAGGTGGCCGGGGCGGCTGACGGACAGGCCACGGGCAGCACGCCGCCACCGCCGCCCGCGCCCGCAGGCAGCGCGTGCAGCCGGGTCGAGTTGCTGGTGGCGTTGAGGAGGAGTACGCTCAGAGGCACACCGGTGGACAGGCTGGGCGCCGGAAACAGCACCGAACACCTGGCGAAACAACAGGGTAAAGGCTGCTGGTCAAGGTGATTGGATCTACGAGCCGTGATGAATGGCGTATGCAACGAAGGAAACTTCATGATACGTGAGGCTTGGAATTAATTAATTAATTTGCTAATTTATTAATTAATTCATTGATTGATTTGCAATTGGAACATCATATTTGGATTGTTAAATTTATTCATATTTCACATTTATTTACTCCATTACTAATCAATTAAATTAAAGTCGTGACTTACAGCGCTAAATCGCTTTTCGTAATCTATCAATGCGCAATGCGCAGCTCTAGTGACTGATAGCAAGTGCTTTTTGTGAATAAAACATATTTATATAGGGCTCCTCTCTTTGAAATAATAATCACTTTCCCCACCTAAACGCTAAAATTGGATACACCATTGAGCATTTCTCCTGTTCGGACAGTCCAGTCCGTATGGAAAAGTTCCCCTTCAATCGTATCGTTTGCAATCTTCACGTGAAGTTTGGTTTTCACATCTACATTTCCAAATTGTCGTTAACTTCGCATTTTCCGTATTTACGTTATCAAATCCGGGCAGCACTTTTCCAAGCACAGTTTTTGAAGAAAAAGTAATCTTCATATCAATATTGCAAAGGATTGAAGGAGAACTTCTCAAAACGGGCTGCACTGGTAAAACTGGAGAAACTGTCTCTATCAAACATCAAATTTTGAAAAGGTGGAAATATCCCTTTTATAACGTTCCATAATAGCAACCCCCCCCCCCCCCCCAATCCATAACCCGCTCATTTGGCAGCCACTCCGCCGCTCACCTGTCGCCGTCGGGGCCGCAGTAAAGTTCCCCCATCGCCGGCTCGGTCTCGTTCTCCCTCTGACAGGAGAGCAGACAGTCTCGCAGTGTGACGTTCAGCGAGGTCAGCTCGGCGCGCGGGGCGCACTCCTGCAGCCATCCGACGTGCAGGTAGTCGTCCACGCAGTGGTGGTTGAGCGAGGCGACACCGGGCGGCAGCTGGTAGTCAATGGCAGACGGCAGGAAGACGAGACACACGCCGGTGAAGCCTTCGATCAGCAGCGCCAGACCGAGGTACGCCTGTGGGGCAGCGTGGACAGAATGACGTCATCAGCGCCAGACCGAGGTACGCCTGTGGGCAGCGAGGGCAGAATGACGTCAACAGGGGAAGACCGAGGTACGCCTGTGGGCAGCGTGGACAGAATGACGTCAACAGGGGAAGACCGAGGTACGCCTGTGGGGCAGCGTGGACAGAATGACGTCAACAGGGGAAGACCGAGGTGCGCCTGTGGGGCAGCGTGGACAGAATGACGTCAGCAGGGAAGTCGGCACGCAGCAGGAAAGTCAGCAGGAAAGTCAAAAGGGATGTTGGCTGGAGGGGGCATCGTCAGCGGGGAAATCTACGGGTGGCGGAAAAGCCAGCAGGAAGTTAGTTGGAAAATCAGCAAGATAACTCAACAGGGACCTTTGTCAACGGGAAAGTCAGCATGGAAGTCATGCTATAGCAAGCAAGGGAGATCATCAGGGAAGTCAGCAGAGGAGTCAGCAGGGGCGTCAGCAGGGACGTCGGCATGGAAAGTCAGCAGAGAAAGTCAGCAAGGACCTTGGCAAGGGAATTTTATCATGCTACACAAGCTGTGGTTCGTCGATAATCGATCGTATTGTCATGCCATCGATTAGCTTTTTCTGCTGCTGGCACATGACCAAAATTCTCCGGCAGGAGAACCAAGTCGATGCAATTTGTATGCATTGTTTTCCATGGGCTCAATGCAAACGAAGTGAATGGACAAGGTCGAACCGGTCACTACCTGTCTGTGCTAGGTAGACATGGCAGCGAGATTTTATGGAAAGTAGTGTCATGAGTTGAATTGCTCCGCTGGTCTGGAGCGGCAGGATGGTTTGTAATACGAAATTGGGCCGACGGCAAATATTTGCTATACCTAATTATAGCTTTCAAGAGTTTGGATCGCTTTCTACGGCATTGGGAGAGACTTGATGTATTGATAATGTATGCAAACTAAGTCATGCAACGGAATGACAGACCCGGGAGGGTGACACAGATTACGACATACAAGAACTAGCTGATCTAGAAAGACGATTTCGGATGCTTTGAGAGGCCTAATTAAAAAATCACAGATTCATGAAAACTCATCGGATTTGGCTTCATTATGCATCGGCAGTTGATGGTAAACAGATTTGTATTTGATCAAAGTTGCTTAGTTTTTATTTCATATCAACAACGGTGTCAATTAGACGTCTGATATCTGATGTAAATGTCATCTGATGAGTAGCCAACAGTGTGACCACTGCCATGTATGCCAATTTTTATCGGGAACTGGATACACATAGCCCAGCTACCACGTTTCAAAATTTGTTCCAAAATCTTAGCGTCTACCCATTTCGTAGTTTACGCACTTTGCCTTCGCAAGAGATGAACATTTAAGAATATATTTAATACACTCATCTGATGACAACAGCTTTAAGTGACTTGTAGAGACGTACTGACCATGCCCGCCCGGTATATAATCCCTCGGCCCGACTTAGAAGACCTTCAGACGGCGGCAGCTGACCTGGACTGACCTTGAAGTTGCCCATTTTGTCTCCGATGTAGCCGGCGGAGAGGGCCGCCACGATGCCGGCCACGCCGCCGAGCATCACGACCAGACCCATCTCCTCAGCGGTCAGCTGCAGACGCGCCATGTGGGTCGACATGTGCGGCCAGATGGCGACGATCCCTGCGCAGAGGAGACAGAAGCGCCACCGGCGGTCAAGGACTGACGCGGCAAGACAACAATGTGTGGCGATGGAGTATTGGAAATGTGTATGAAGATAAAGGTATATCGTGGGTAGTGTGATGCGTCAATTTGACGATGTTTGTTACCTACACGTTCAATGCAGCTTTTCGTGTATCTGTGCTGGAGGTACTACTGTCCAGGAGAGAGCAGATATTTCCGGTTAGGGCAGTCCAGACTGGTGCCTCTAGAGTGTGGACTTCTGAACCGGCACTGGATCACGGCGTCGCTGATATAGTGTCACCGTATGCATGGGGATGTGGAAACAGGTCAGCACTCGGCAGTTTACTCCACCTACACCGACGACACAATTACTACAGATCAGGTCAGGATGCTCGGCTCAGAGCCAGTTGCACTCAGGGGCGCAGTGGAATTCGGCACTAATGAGCCGGGACACTGACTGACAGAAGGTACGGCACTCCTGACGGAACCGCGGCATCGATAAGTATTTGGTGATTTATTGGGATGTAATTAAATCTGGAAGAAGGTATTTCTAATTATTAAATGGAACTAACGCCACATACCATGTTGCTTGCATGATTAATAGGAGGATGTTTTTAAGCGGACATTTTCACCTAAAATTCAAAATTTGATGTGATAGAGCGCGTCCCCTGGTTTTATCAGTCCAGTCCGGTCAGAAAAGTTGGACCTCAAACATCTGCAATCCTCATTTGAAGATTTAATTTTGTGTTCTACTTTAACAAACAAAAAAAAATGCAGATACTTTTCCCACCAAACTGACTCTCAAAGGATTTGAATCGCACCATCACTAAACGTTATTTGAAGGAGGAATTTAATTCAGATTTTGAAGTGTACCGACAAAAAACGTTATCGAGCTTTCCGTTCGAAGTTGTATTCTCGTCTTTTTTTTACGTGAACGCAGTTTTCTCTTTATCTTTCAAAAAATATGAATTAACATGATTCGTAGATGCAATGGCAAAGTTCAGTACGCAAGCCTTTCACTCTGTCTCCCGATTCCGCCCGACTTTGGTCCATCCTCTGAGGCGAATTTGAATATTCAGCTTGGCAACGCAGACGAAATGTAAACAAACTTGTAGCAGACAGCGCCACCAGAAACGTGTTAAGTGCGTCAAATTCCGTTCAATATTTACGCTGGCGGCCATCATGCCGAAAAAGTGTGAATCATAATTCCGCTTTTTTTAGAGCCGGAAGTGAGTCCAAAAGCATTTCCTAATATCTCATGTTAGGTGATGCAGATGCACATTTGAGCCTTACCATAAGTGGTGACACACAATTCGTACGCTGATTTTAATAGTTTTTTTTACATAACGGCCAAAGGTGAGAATGTCCCTTAAAAAATGCAGAGGACCAAGCAAACATTCCAGGTAGGCTTGATTCCTATAACAATTTTCGTTTCGGCAATTCACGAACAATCTCTACACATTGTCAGCACTGCTGCAAACCAGGATTTTATTTCGAATTACCCAGTAATTAGAATAATCCTGAAACACTTGTCTAATTAAGCGTTCCTTTCGAAGACACGTGAACTCACTAAATCCAACCAATCCTTATCGCAGGCTTCCGAGTCACTATCATTTGGTCCTTAAAATTAACTTCGTTATATCATAGAATGATACAAAGCATGTCATCTTACAGCTGTCCATCATATCAATTAAACTAAACATCACATTTCAGTATCAATGTCGGCCAACATAAACATGTAACGGCTCCAGTACTCACTGTTGGCTATCGATGTTAAAACAATTTACCTTAGTTTATTCTATGTGTGTGCATATGTGTATGTGTGTAGGTGTAGGTGTAGGTGTGTGTGTGTTCACATCTTGCCAACTGATTAGAAACCACAGAAGCCAAACGTTATCTCGGACAGAGAGTGCACGCTCATCACTCAGTGCACTGTACGTCAACCGCACCGCCCAAACAACTGGCACGGCATCAACACAAGACGAGCCACCGTCGTCTCACAGCTCAGCTTGTGCTCCAGCTACCCTCTCTGGCCTTGACACACAAAGTCCGAACTTTGCCCCTGGGCGGCAACCCCAAGACGTGATGTCATGTTGCAACCGTCAAAAGCTTTAGTGCTGCCAAGTGGGTCGCCGGTGCCTCCCGAGTGGAGCCTCCACGGTCCGCACCGGTCACGGTGTTTGGTCGCGGGCGGTCCGGTCCGGTCCCGTGTCAAGGCGTACGCGGTGTCCAACTGACCCAGAACGACGCCATCTGACGACGAGTGACGCCTTATGTGACGCCGTATCTGATGCGCCGATGATTGTTGCCACGATTTGTGGAGCGCCGAAGCAGTTCATTGGTGATGTACCGCGCGGGCAGGAGATGATAGCGTCACCCTGTAGTTCCCCCGCCGTCAGATAACACCAGCCCTGAATAAGACCTTTCTAATCGCATGCAATAGCGCATATAACCATGCGAGCACAAGTGGTCAATAGGGCTGAATGCTTACAGCCGGAACATTAGTCCCCTTTCAGTTTAAATGTAAATTACGTGTTCTGATCTCTTGTAAATCACAGCTTTCTGACATAACGATATTTCATGAATGGGTGCATGCTGCGAAGTTATTACAGAGCGCTGGTAAGGTGCTGAAAGCTACAGAAGCTCAATTATGTCATCTGGCTTTGAAGACACAAGCGATGAGGTAAGGGTGTACCCAAAAAAATCCGGGTAGATTAAGCTAATTAGTTTTCCTTAGGAGCTTGAGCTTACGAGTTTGAAGTTACGAGCTTAAGATTACGAGCTTAAGCTCTTAAGCTTCGGACGAGAGAGATTAAAATCCCGATGCAGTTTGGCTATAACATGTCGCATTGTGTACCTTCTCTCTGCATCAGGGGGCCTTTCCAAAACGGTGGAAGCAGACAAACATTGTCCCGATCTTTAGAAAGGGTTACAAAATGACATCCGAAAATTATCGCTCGGCCTCCCTGCTTCCGCTGTTCGGGAAGGTGCTTGAAAAGGTTGTGTATGATGAACCGATGCCTTACGCGTCACCTGTCCTCTCTGAGGTACAGCACATCTGGAACATCGTTTTTTTTTGCACATCGCTCGTGCGTCACCAATTAAGCAACATACCTGCACCACGGACGAAATATGCGCCGCGCATCGCCCTCACTATCGGATGGATGTCAGACAGACACAATTAACAGGGATTTTTGGCAGCTTTAATTGTTAATTTTCCAGCTAAAAAATTACTTCGTATCATGAGACCGACAGGCGTCAAAGCTTTAGACCAGTTTACCTCATATACGTCCGATAGGGAGCAAAGGGTGGTGGAGGGAGTTCTTCTGGCACCTCTTCTACTCGCGCTTTATATCAATGAGTGACCTACCCATGGCTGCGAAATCGTTCCAGTATGTCATGTTTGCGGATGATGTCAAACTGTATCACCGAGTCAGGCAGGGGCGTAGGAACTCATTTCAAGTTGGGGGGGGCAAAGCAAGGACTCGTATCTCGGAAGTCACATTTCGTTGC
>JARFNZ010143998.1:0-10299 GCA_031763405.1 Balanus nubilus
CACCCCGGCCGTCGCCCTGGAGCCGCCGCCGAAGGAGCGGCTGCCGGCCGACTGGGCGGCGCAGCTGGCGTCGCCGGCCGCCGGGAAGGAGCTCCGAGCCTGGACCACGGAGCCACAGCTGACCCAGCCCTGGACCATGGAGCCGCGGCTGACCGAGCCCTGGTCGACGGCCAGCCCGGAGCCCTGGACCTGCTCCCTAGGACTGAGGGGCCGGAGGATCTGGCTGCCGGCGGCTGACCCGCAGCAGTGGCCGTCCCCGACCCCGCCGTCACCCTCCGGCCGCCACTCCGACACGGCCACCCCTGCCAGAGACAGGTCGACCGGCCGCCACTCCGACACCGCCACCCCTGCCAGCGGCGACAGGTCGACCGTTGACGACGCCACCGACCACCACCTGCAGGTCCGTGTACCGCGCCGCGCCACAGCCGGCGTCATTACACCCACACGCCGCCCAAACAGACGCCGGCCGGCTCGGTTTGTTTTGGCTGGTTTCTCGGCGGTGGGTCTTGTTTTGGCTGGTTCTCTGCGGTGGTGTTTGACGGTCGGACATTAAGTCAGTTCGATGTTGCTCGGAATGTCTAGAATGTTTGAAATACCTTAACTGGGCGACTAAGAGCTGCTCACGGCTCCGGTCTACTTTGCGTCCCGTCTAGCGGTATGCAGAGTAGTTCGATTGCTCTTATTTCCCCTGTGGCGGGAAGCTGGCGCCGAGTTCGCTCGCTACCTCTAGTTCCGTTCGATTCTCGTACCGTTCAGACTGTGAATCGGGCGTTCGACTCGGTTCCCTTGTAGTGTAGAGCGTTTAATCCCCATTATACCTACCTTGGAACTCCTGACGGCTAATTACCGTTGTCCTTCTGCTGTGAACCCCAGTACCGGCGTATTTCCTCAGTGGGCCGCAGAGTGCGGAAGACAGTCCCGTGTGACCGCTGCAGTACCCTGGACGCTTGCTCTCGATGCCGTTCAGTGTTCTCCGCATACCCCGTACCACGCCACACAGTGCTCGGGGGGCAGGGGTATCTGCAGCCGGGCGATCCAGTCGCGGTTGATGGCGTTGACGGGTGGTGGGTAGATACTGGATAGGCTCGACTGGGTCATGATCGTCTTGGTTGGCTTCTTATGTCTGCAGTGCGGTCCAGTGATGGAGTTTTCAAGGCTGCACTGGGGCAACTGATGGTGACAGGTAGGCCAATAGGGCGTTCGTCGAGCTATTGTATAGTGGTATCGTCATGGTCATAGGCACAGCGTTGTGTTTTGTACGTGGCCATTGCCATTGGTCAATTGCACCTGCCGGCTGTCGTCACACAGCTCAATGACGGCTGGGCTTCGGACATAAACATCCTTTATACATCCTTTATACATCCTTCGTTTGTTATCGTTTGTGTTACTCGCCTACTTTTTCCTTGCTCCGAATTACTTCTCCAGACCTTTGACTAATATGACTAATATGTAATACCGTTTTGCGTACACTTCGCAGCTGTCATGTTCGTAGCTCTTGGCACGTTTTACTTTTCCAATATGCCATGTTGTAATGAGACAGTTATCTGCATTGGTGAAACAATAGAGTGTGGCTCCATAGTGTGGTTGGGGCAACTGGGAAAGGTTGAAATCCAGGGTGTGTTCATCGTCGCCGGGCACTCTACCGACCAGGCCCATTGTGTAGCGACTCCGTGGACTGGGCCAGGGCTAACTGTTGCAGTGGTCCAGTGCACAGCAAACCACTTCGCTTTCCCGGAGAGCACTATCTGTGTATTGTCCTTGACCAGCAGGCAAGATGGGTATATGCTATCGTGGTGTACTAACTAATTTCTTGGGTTTATTTTTAGATGTATGAAAGGAATGACTGAATCACGTTTAGGAAATAATTTTTCTTCGTTTTCTTCATTGCGAATTATTCATATGTTTATAGCATAGACAATACATACACATGTCCTTACATTAATCAAGATAATTAGCTTATCCAATGACATTCTTTGATGACAAGAAGTGTTACTCTCAATCACATAATAGTAGTCACTACATGCGTGATGCGGGTTCGATGGAAAATACATTCGGAAATATTTTACTTGACATATACCTACCTACCGTTCAATTTATTTAGATACATTGAACAGCGGCAATTATACCATCGGTAGTGAGTCTTTCTGCTTACTTCCCTGAAATGTCCCTGACGGATCATTTCTTGACAGTTATTGGGGCAAGTGAGATAATATGAGTTACTAAGTTGTTTGATTTTGATTGCCTGCAATAAATTGCTAGCAATAAATCATAGCAGTACGATATCATAATCACATGGCTTTTGTCGCCACCTCCATATCACTCGTGCCGGAATCGGTCGGTGGTCGTAACGGCCAGCACAACTTTGCCAAAGTTCCGCATTTATCGCACGACTATGTGATCCTGACGGATGTCCCGCCCGGAGACGCTTACTACGGGTTAGTCGACTAACTATCCTCCCGGAGACATTTACCACGTGGTTGCCTCACTGACAATGCCGCCCGGAGACACTTACCACGTTCTAACCGCCAACGTGGCAAATGTCTCCGGGCGAACCGCCAGTGGGGTACTGATGCCGCGCTCTGCCAGATCAGAAGTGACCGTCAGTGACGTCAGTGGCGTCAGAGAGACATTTGGCCACGTGACGATCCGCCTATGTGCCCAGACCCCGTGATCCGGCGACTGAATATTCAGCGCGGTCCGTCGTGCAGGTCGGGATGCAGTGCAAAGCGAAGGCGAGGTCACTGGGATGCCTGCAAGTGCACACTGCATAGCACCTAGGAATGGACTTAGTAACGCCCGTCAGTCGTTTGTTGGCTGGGACGCTGCTGTTGGCCTACCTGGGCCGCGCCTCTGGTCTGTTTGTTAGCTGTATGTGTAATTGTATCATGCTGACGTCCCTTTTCTCTGTCGGCAGGACTCGCGGGGCGGCGGCCACCACCACCACCGTCTGAGGAGCCGCTCCCTGTCGGCCTCGTCCCAGGACAGCTTCAGCTCAGGTCAGTCCCTGCCCTACCTGACATCAGGTCGGTCCATACTCCCCGGCTGGCGGCTGCTGTCCAGCGCCAGAGTTGCCAGCTCACACTGCCCTGATCACGTCAGGGGGAGCCATGCATGTCGGGCTCCGGTCCAGCAGAACAGCTGAGGACACCCCGCCGGCCCGGTGTTTCCACAGTCCACTAAACACTCTCACCACAGACCGCAGACCCTGCCACAGGCCTCTGACAGACCCTGCCACAGATCACACGGTAGGTTACGTAGTACACACGTCGGACCACTGGCCATACGACTCTTTCTCCACGTATTACGGGTCATTCACGTCGTCAGGGCGGAGACCATGGTGGCTGCAGATCCGGTGTCCGCCGCGGGCCGCGCCCCGCATGTGTCGACAGCGTCGGGTACTATGCTCGGTGTTGATTGTCTGACACGAGGGCTGCGTGCTGCACCCGGGCCGACGCCGGGCGTGCCCTCCGGCACGGCCGAGCGCAGCCGAGCGCGGTGGCACGGCACACGCACTCCTGCAAACGAGCGACAAACGAGCGACCCAGACAGTCTCAAGGCCACAACACCGCTGCCGGGTGCGTGTCGCGCGACAAGCCTGTTCTGTCGGAACTAAATGGTGTTAATTGGGATCCGGGTCCTGCGACAGTGAGTCGCGGCTCTTCCGTGTAACCCTAGTCCGTGCCGTGTGATAAATCTCGAAATACCTCCTCTCTGTCGGGTTCGGTTTACTTTCCATTAGGTCACGCAGGCATATGGCGATGGCTGTTGAACCGGGAATCTAATCTGTCGATGACCTGTTTGATCCAGTTCAGCACAGTGACGTTATTGCTATCTGGCCGACTCGGGACGCTGAAGTGTGGGTGTCCGAGGTGTGTAGTTCGTCTGTCTGCCGCTACCCGGTGGTGGCGCTGCTGTGTCACGTGCTGTTTGTCGGCCGGCACCTCGGGCCGTGCTTGGTTGGCTGGCTGTCTAGGTGCTGTGGGGGACGCGGACACGGTGCACGGCTGCCGTGCCGTGTGCTGTCACAGTCCGGCGACAGCACATTGTCACAGCCCGGTGGCAGCACACTGTCACGCTGTCACAGTCCGGCGGCAGCATACTGTCACAGCCCGGTGGCAGCACACTGCCACGCTGTCACAGTCCGGTAACAGCACAATGTCACGCTGTCACAGCCCGGTGACAGCACACTGTCACGCTGTCACGGCCCGGTGGCAGCACACTGTCACGCTGTCACAGCCCGGTGGCAGCACACTGTTACACTGTCACAGCCCGGTGGCATCACACTGTTACACTGTCACAGTCCGGCGGCAGCACACTGTCACGCTGTCACAGCCCGGCGGCAGCACACTGTCACACTGCCACAGCCCGGTGGCAGCACACTGTCACACTGTCACAGCCCGGTGGCAGCACACTGTCACACTGTCACAGCCCGGTGGCATCACACTGTCACGCTGTCACAGCCCGGCGGCAGCACACTGTCACACTGTCACAGCCCGGCGGCAGCACACTGTCACTCTGTCACAGCCCGGTGGCAGCACACTGTCACTGTGTCACAGTCCGGCGCTCGCCGTTATTGGCACAAGGACACGTCACGGCGGCGGAAGTTGCTCGAACGGAGCCGTAAATTGCCTCCACCGCTAGACTTGCCCTGCTGGCGTTGCGAGCTGTTTTGGGACATCGTCACGGGACGTTTTATGTTCCGACATCGCTGACGCTGTTATTGGTGCTGAGTTATCGCCACCTAACAGTGTTGTAAGTCATGTTCCGTCCCGCTGGTTGCGGCCTAGAGCTGTCTATTCGGGTTGACTTCGGGGCTTTCCATTCTCGGTGCTCGATGATCGTCCTGGTTGGATGTCAGGGTTAGCTACTTATTCGAGGTAGCAGTACTTGGTGGGCGCTTTGATCATCAGGTGAATCCATGCGTTGAATTCACTGATGGTTGCCGTTTATTGCGTCAGTCGGACCGTGGTCCGCCAGCGAGCCACAGACGCAGTTTCCTTCGACGATTTCTACAAACTCCAACCACAAACCAGCCACAAACCAGAGGCGGTAGGGTCCGCCAGAGGGCCGCCCTTGGCCGACTGGCAGACCGGAGGGGCCTCCCTCACCCCACGGACCCCGCCCTGCTGACCCCTGGGGTCGGCCCGTCATGGCGGCACGCCGTCACGGCGCCGCGTGTGACGCCGTCACGCGCCGCTCAGCCTCGGAAGTCGGCGGCGTCACGGCTGATTGACGCCTCGAGGGAGACTTCCTGTCGGCTGTCAACGAGGCCCCTCCCCCATTCGCCCCTCCCCACACACTACACAGTACGCTGCCTATTGATTTCGTTCAGCCTCGGAAGTGCAGATCAAACATGTGTGCTTATATTCCTGTCCCTAGATGGCACTGGTAGTTAACGCCTGAAGTTATGCTGCGCCGCATGGCATTACGTCTGGAACCGGGGTCTGCGCCGGAGGAGGGAGTGATGAGTTATCCTTGTCATCGAAAGGAGGTAGCCGCACTTTGGTTATTGAGAACCATTATTTTGCGCCTGCAATGATATCACCTCGCCACGCAATGTGATCTGGCTTACCATCGTGCTCCGTATACATTATCCTAGCTCCTGCTCCCAGCTACCGTCGTCCGTCACCCTTCGTCGGCTCCCCTCGTCTCGGCGCCTCTTCTCCGGGTGACTGTGTAGTGTATTCACGACAGCGTACTACCTGCCTCTGGCGACCCCCTGAGCCGACTGACTCGTCCACCCGGCTGCGGCCCCCCGGCCGGCAGCGACCTTACACCGCGAGGGTCTGGTAACATCGCGTCAGGGTATCAGACACGTTCATACGGTCACAGCTGGCAGCATCATACATCACTCGCGCACTCCTCTGAATCACTCATCTCCCTCGACCGCTGACCAACAACTAACCACGCCTCACCCTGATCCTCAAGATCACCCACATCATCGTAATCTCCAACGCTCGATCACTAACAACAACTAATCACAGAGTGATGTAGTGTTGTCCTGTCTCGTACTTCGTGTAGGAAGGGGAGCTGCCATACTACTCCGTTCGGTACGGATCAAACTAGTTCCCACTGTCATCATCTATGCACTTTGTGACACTGGTCCACACACACCGCCCCGGTATTATCTGTAACGCTGGACCTAGCGCCACCAATGGCCGCTGATAATTGCTCTCTGTAACGCTGGTTCACCCGGACGGATCTCACACAATACACGTTGCCCTAATCAGGCCCGGATGCTGGCCAGCCGGTGTTCAGATCGATTTATTCGCACTTTTGGCGATAGTTTTTGCCAGTCAGCATGTGCGGTCGTGATCATTTGTTTCCCATCGTCAAAGGTCGGTTGTCCGAGTCACCACAGGTTGGCTCTGTTCCAAACTCGGCTCTGGAACAGGTGGAGCCGTGAGTTATTTTCTTTAGGGGAGGAGGCGGTGCTCTTGTCTTGTATTATACTTTGAAGCTCACTGTCCGCGCTTCTCCACCTGGCTTTCATAGATTCCATTTGAAGTTGTTTTAAAGTGGTGGTATTGTCTACCTAGTTAAGTATACAAGAAGTCCTGCGGTATTATTGTGATCGTCAGTCACAAAAATGCCTGAAGTTGAAGGTCTCTGTGAGCATATTGAAAAATGCCCATCTTACTCATTTTGTACAGAACTTGAGTTCAGCTCCTATGTTTACCACATTTGCCGTGTGCATCAAAGAAGCCTGTCATCTATTGTATTCCAGCATTGTGTATCCCATCTGGTGTTTTGTTATTTGACTGACGTCTGCCGCGGGAGGCAACTTCGGCTGGATGCCGCGGCGTGTCACAGCGATAGTGGTGCGCTGCGGTGGCCGGGCGGGCTCTCCCCTCCACTCCCGCTTCCCTCCCCTCTGTGGACGCCAGCCGAGCGGAATTGGTGCGTGCTGACGCCGCCATCTGCATACAAACCTGCTCTGATCACCCCGGTCAGGCTGCAGACTCAGCCTTCTGTACCCGACTCCCGCTCCGGCCCTAGCCCCTAGCCCCGGGGCACGGCTGTGGCGCGCCGCACTGTGCGGGCATTGTTCTGCCGTGTGTACGGGGAGAGCCGCACGGTATTATACTCTGCGTGTGTGGAGGAGCTAGAGGATTATTCTGCAGTATGTTCTGCGTGGATAGAGGGAGCCGTGCTGCTCAGAGAGGTTGGGGCTCAGAGGAAAGGAGAGGCTGTGGCTCAGAGGAAAGGAGAGGCTGTGGCTCAGAGGAAAGGAGAGGCTGTGACTCAGAATGAAGGAGAGGCTGGGCTCAGAGTAAAAGAGATAACGATGTTAAAATGGAGACATTCCACCGCTAGAAGTGTGATGCATGCATTGTTCGGTCCTGCAGCCTGTTTTTCTTGTGGGCTTGGCATGCGATTCATGGTGTGTCGATGCTGAATTTGGTGAGCATGAGAGTGCTCGACTTCCAAGCGTTGGAGATTACCGTTATGTATTCATATATTCATGTATGGTTTCTTCACCTTCGGAACCGTAGTGAAACATAAGCGTTTAAGCACGTTAGGTAGTTCTGGCTTTGTGCAGAGTTTTGTGAAACGAGGAAAAGTAAATGTTATTTAGATGTTTTCGGACGACCGCTATCATTTATTTAGTTATGTTGCTGTTACCACCCCTGTTGCTATGGTTACTGGTTTCGAACGACCTTTGAAAGCTGCTCAGGAATCTGGTCAGCCTCTTTGCTGTTTTTTTCGTCCTGGAGGTCTAGCCTTAGAGGACTCTCAGAAAATAAGGAGCCTACTTTGAATGATCGTGTTTGATCGATCGGGGGCTGGATGATCAGGACAGAGAAAAGCGAGAAGTGCGCTGTTTCTAGACTCATTTTTAGCGGTGATACATTATCCGCGCATCATCAGCGCTGTGATCCGCTTTATACCTGCTTTCCTGAGCCAGTGGCGTGCATTCCATTTAACACTAACGACCCTCGAGGGGCCCCTAGCCCAACGTGAGCTCGTGATTGCCCACTATGGTCGCGGACCGGAGGCTGTCTGGAGCGCCTGGGTGAACTAATTCGACCCTGCTGGGCCACCGACGCGTCAGGTCAGAACCCGCTGCCCTCCGCCGGCCGGGCCGGCTGGGGTTGACAGGGCCGCCGGACAGCCGTGTTCGTTGCGGGTGTGGCAGGTCTCCGTTGGACTCTGCAGGGCGGCCGTGTTCAGTACGCTGTCGATCGGTCCCGGCGGACCAGGCGGCCTCCGCCGCAGGACACCGTGATCGGCCGGCTAATGGGGTTACGATGGCCTATGGTGCTGAGGGACGCAGCCATTGTCCATGTGTTTATGGAAGATATTGATGCCGCCATCGAGGCTGTAGGCGATTAGAGCCCTTCACGGGACAAAACTTTGGGGTCCGCCCCGTTCCGCCCCGTTGGCCCAGACCCAAATTCACCCAAATCCGGGTTTTCCCTAAAAAAATCCCCGTATCCACCCGTTCCCATTATGTACATATACCTGAATCCTGAACATTTCACATTTTATGCATTAAATTAAGAGTACATATCAACTCCTTGAAAGAATTGACAACTTGAAATAAGAAGGATAGATAACATTCACATGTTTTAACACATTTCATTACAATAGTTTAAATACATGCGCAATCAGCAAAGCATTTGGCAACAGTAGAATGATAATTGCAATGCTGAGTGACTATTATGTGATAAGTTTCATGTCATTGCTGCATGCATGAAGGAAATTAGTGATGTTTTTTTCCAAAAACATCCTGACCTATACCAATGGAAACCTACATTCCTGATAAGATTCCTGTTGACCTATTTCTGACTTGGTCTTGGGCCAGAACTGGTTGTTAATTGACGTATTTACATGGTTGGCAAAGTTGCTGTTTCCTGGTATGCATTTTGTACTATTTTGTGTACTATTGAGTTTGTCTACTTCTTAAAGGGGGAATATAGAAATACAAATAATTGAATATAATATGATTAACAACAATATTTAATTCAATTCATCCAACGGGATCATGCTCTAGAGACCTAAAGCCAAAAATACAAAAAGAGTACAACTACCAAATCCATACCAGCAAACGGGAACATTGCCAACCATGCCCATTTATTGATCGTTAACCACTTGACTGATAGGGACTGGATAATTCACTAGCATGTGAACATGGTACAGTTAAAGTCAACCCAAAGTATTTCCCACACTCCTAACAGTATCACATTGCATCAGCTTCACTCCTGTTGAGAACTCCCCCTTCAGCTGCGCTCAGCAAGACTGAGATCCAAAGGCAAACTGTGGGGAATAAGTTCAGATGTATTGTAAGCCTATGACAAAAACATATTGCAAAGAAGATGAACTTACACAAACCTGATCATAATATAGTTATCTAAGTCAAAGCTATCCATTGGATCCATTGGAGAATAAAATAGTTTGAGGGAAAAGCGAAGCAACGCGATTCGGCGCGCCTTCTTCGAAAGGGATACACAAATTTTATGCTTCATTAGTTTGTAACAACAAAAATAGTCCATCCAGAGAGTTTCTAGAAACTACAAGACGCTTCAACCCCTAAACTATAACATAAATATAACGCGCAATGAAAATACCACAATACTGCTCTGCAGTTCACTACTTACAAAGCTTTGGAAAACGCTCTCATTTAATTTCAACTTTTGACGTCTTTAAACGTTTTTTACATTTTATTTTGCCTCTTGATTTTGTAAGCACCAACATAAATTGTATTGATGCTTTAATTCCTATTTTGAAATGTAAAAATATTCATTTAAAGATGAGAAGCAAGGTAGGGCAAAATAAAATCACGTCAAAGAAATCGTCAGCTCACACGTTCTGGACGCGGCCATCTTGGCACTTCAGGAGTACCAGACGAGTTTTACGGTTGATAAACGATTTAATGTATAGGTGGTTTAGATATCTTCAATTTTTGTCATTAAATACTTGAAAGTGTCAGAAACAACCCCTATTTGCTAACATTTATTTTGGTCAGAGTGTTTGACGATGGTTGGCACTTTTACATAACAATATTCAATAAATTAGTGCTAGATTTAATACGTAAATGGCGCAGCTCAGACAATAATGTAACAGGGGCTGTGTTCTTTTTCATGTGCATGGTCGAGGATGTAAGAGGACGAACGAATAATGTCAATGTCCGTACTCTTCATCCTCGAACGTACACATCGAAAAGAACCCAGCCAGGTTGGGGGCTCTGTTGTGTCTGGTATGTCCACATAAGTGTGTTGTGCCCAGCTCCAGCCACATGGGTATGT
Organism: Balanus nubilus; assembly: GCA_031763405.1. NCBI lineage: Eukaryota > Metazoa > Arthropoda > Thecostraca > Balanomorpha > Balanidae > Balanus > Balanus nubilus. The sequence goes on from JARFNZ010143998.1 coordinate 10,251, forward strand.
GCGCTATGAACGCAAAAACAATAACAATGCCACTTGTTGGCAATTTTAT
>JARFNZ010144009.1:0-10299 GCA_031763405.1 Balanus nubilus
CCAGCGCCGCCTAGGTGGGGTGCGATGCTGTGCCGGCGGCGGTGGCGGCGGCGGCGGCGCGGCGGACCGCCGGCCGGCCGGGCTACCATTCCCGCGCGGTGACTTGGTGACGTCGGACGTGCAGCGGTCAGCATGAGTCCGAACCGACTGGGTCCGCAGGGCGAGCTGGTGGCCTGTGAGCTGGCCTTTGGCGAGGTGAAGCGGGAGCACGGCTACCGAGGCGTCGCCAGGTGAGGGAAGAGAGAGAGAGAGAGAGGACCGAGGGGAGGGGCTTAACGGGGCAGAAGTCGGGGAGAGTACGGAGGTGTTGGGAGACAAGCAGTCACCGTCGGCATTCTCGGCCCGGCCGCCGCGATCAACCGCAACTGCCGAGGGTGGCGAGGCTGTTGGCCGCCTTCAGAATAGGTAGGGAATGGGGGAGTATTCCCTACCTATACAGTGTTTTATTTCGGTGGTGGTTGTGGTCAGTTTTTATTTCCGTGGATGTTGCAGCCCGTGTTGATTTCTGTGGATGTTGCAGTCCGTGTTTTTTTCCGTGGATGTTGCGGCCCGTGTTTATTTCTGTGGGTGTTTCAGTTCGTGTTTACTTTGGTGAATTTGCGGTCCGTGTTTATTTCTGTGGGTGTTGCAGTTTGTGTTTATTTCGTTTTTTTGTTGTGGTCCGTGTTTATTTCCGTGGTTGTTGCAATCTGTCTTTATCTCCGTGTATGCTGTGGTCCGTCTTTATTTTGGTGGTTGGTGCTGTCCGTGTTTATTTCCGTGGATATTGCAATCTGTGTGTATTTCGGTGGGTATTGCACTCCGTGTTTATTTCGATGGGTGCTGCGGTCCGTGTTTATTTCGGTGGTTGTTGATGTTCGTGTTTATTTCCGTGGAGGCTGCTGCCCGTGTTTATTGCGTGGTTGTTGCGGTCCGTATTTATTTCGGTGGGTGTTACGGTGACTACTGGAAGGCGCTTTAGTGTCACCGGAAATTCCGGCCGTCCTTGTCACCCATCCCATCAGTCCTATATATCTAAGCAATAAGCATACATGCAATTAGATGAATCCGGTGAGGCTTTGTTGTTGGTCTGCCGGCCGAATTAACACGGTAGTACTTGTCATTTCGTGGCGGCGAAATGCTATGATTACATTTATATATTGCATAATATTTCAAGACTCGTGATATTCCAATTGTAAGAATGTGGACTTGCAATATCGTAAGCGCAGACGCTTCCGAAGCGCTGACGTTTAACAATGCGTGAATCGGACAAAATCTCTATGGTCTGTGGTCCGACTGGTGAGTTTTGCGTCTCGGGTCAGACGGCTCTCGGCCGGCGCGGTGGCGTGGTGATGGCGTCTGGCCAGTGTCTGCCGCGCCCCACATTACGACTGGCCGTGGGTGGTGTGACTGGCCGACACGGGGGCCGATCGGCCGGCCGGATAGCAGGCAGTCCTCTGATCGCAGTACCAGTCAGCGGCAGCTCCCACACGGCGACGGAGCACGCAGTCCCAGTCTGTGCACTGCACAGACCTGGATAAGGTGCACTGCACACTGCACAGTGCACAGCGCTGGACGCCGTACTGCGCACCTGTGCAGGGGCGCCGTCCAGCTGGGAAGCACGCTGACCTCCGCCGGAACTGGATCGGTGGCTGCCTGTGCTGTTCAGAAGCGGTTGTCACTGTACAGCGTGATCGGAATGTTGCCTATATACGATGCTGTTTTCCGCCGTCTGTTGACAGCCAGTTGATTAGATGGCATCGCTCGATTGTGGCGCTGATTGCATGACATATGAATGCCATTATTATCGCACTGGATCTTATCGTGCCCGGTGATAAAAACTGAAGCTCGCAAAAGTGTCAGAATCCCTCTGTCACGGCACGACTGGGCTGCACGTCACCCGCCCGTATGCCGTATTTCTTTCGCTGTAGTTGGAGCCGCGGAATTCGTTTACAGCGTCACATCAGTTTGCATGCTGCCGAGCTATTTTGTTTTCTGTGTCCGCGTCTTTCTTCGCTGGACGGCACGTGGCGTGTATCCGCTTGCTCTGAGAACAAAAACCCAACAAATGAGTCGCGCTGCCGTGTTTAGCGTCTGTCAAACTGTCGGCGCTCTGTGCCGCTACGGAGACCGGAGAGTCTTCTGCAGGTTTGTGCACCTATGGACAGTCTGCTGCAACTTTGCGCAGCTGATTCAGCCTCCTGCAGCTCTGTGTACGGCTGAATGAGTGTGTGCTGTTGTGGCTCCATGCACAGCTGTATGAATGTGTGCTGTTGTGGCTCGGTGTACGGCTGTATGAGTGTGTGCTATTGTGGCTTGGTGTACGGCTGTATGGGTCTGTGCTGTTGTGACTCCGTGTGCAGCTGTATGAGTGTGTGCTGTTGTGCCTCCATGTACAGCTGTATGAGTGTGTGCTGCTGTGGCTCCGTGTACGGCTGTATGAATGTGTGCTGTTGTGGCTTGGTGTACGGCTGTATGAGTATGTGCTGTTCTGGCTCCGTGTACAGCTGTATGAATGTGTGCTGCTGTGGCTCCGTGTACAGCTGTATGGGCCCTGTGTACGGCTGTTCAAGCCTGTGCAGTGTGCAGTTGACGTTGTGCTTCGTTGGCGTGACCGCGACAGGCGATAGCCGAGTGTCGGTGCGGTGTGTCGGCAAACACGGCTGCCTCCCAGCCGCGCTGGCCGTGCTCTCTGTCAGTGACGCCGTGCTGGCCGTGCTCTCTGTCAGTGACGCCGTGCTGGCCGTGCTCTCTGTCAGTGACGCCGTGCTGGCCGCGCTCTCTGTCAGTGACGCCGTGCTGGCCGCACTCTGTCAGTAACGCCGTGCTGGCCGTGCTCTCTGTCAATGACGCCGTGCTGGCCGTGCTGGGCGGGCGGACCTCGGCCAACAAGGTCTGAAGTATATCGGCTGTTGCCGGGCCCCTGCCCTGGTACACCGCAGAAGCCTGGTATATACTGAGTAAAGTTCCGGTACCGTTGGTACTGCCGGACCAGCGCTGGATTCGGGGGGGGGGGGGCTCTCAGTACCCTGGCCGCTGTACAGTGTATGTCGTACCGCCGCCGGGGCAGCTCGGCAGAGCAGGCTGACCTCGGCCGGGCTGGCCTAACTCGGCATCTGCAGCGTGTGGGAGCCTCGCCGGCCAGCCGGCTCTCGACGCCGGGATAGTGGCGCCGCCGCCAGTCGCCGCCAGTCAGTGACACGGTGTGTTGCGATACAGGGCAGCAACAATTGAAAAGAACTTCTGTGGTATTCATTTTCATTGGAACATATCGTTAGATTACAAGTACAACACATATAAACGTTGAAAGTAACACCCAGTGAAAATATGGCTAGTCGAATTAGCTCGAGGGTATTTGTTATGTCGCGGAGACAGTGCGCGTCTCCATGGGCCTGGCTGGGGCAGCGGTCGGCGATACCGGTCTTTCCGGCCTCTGTCGCAGCGACTACCGGCCGATGGTGCAGATAATCGGCAGGGCGTGCGGCGTATCGGCGATGGTATCGGCGCCTGCAGAGCCGCGGCTAATTGGCCGATGGGCAGCCTTGTTAGTAGCCGTGTCCAGGCATGCCGGCCGCGCGGCACGGCCCACGGCCAAAAATGACGCCGTGCAAATCACAATGAATGGCGCGTCGCCAGCCGGCGGTACCGGCCACTGTCACGCCATCGGTGTTATACGGCCGTGGTGAGCGCTGCAGCCGTTCCCGGCGGCCGGGAGGAGGGCTGGTCCGTGCTGCGGCGCGGCGGTGGATCGGGGCACGGCCGGCCGGCCGCTCCTCTGTCCCGTGCCGCCCGAGCACGGCCGTCCGATTGGTCCCCGGACTAGTCGTCAGTAGCACTCATCATGGGCGCCATATAACTTCTCTGTTGCGGCGCCCTAAAATACAAATCATCATCATCATCATCAGTAGCACTCATCAGATGGCGGCGGCAAGCACCGTGCAGCCGAGCAGACAACTTGTGCTGCGCGCTGTTGTTCACCGAGGAGTTACACTTACCGGCACTTCACTCGTTTATTTGGCTGGTTTGGTGTTCATCCGTGTGCGACGTTTGACCTATAGTATTTATCCTGGAAATACGATGAGCAGAACTCACATAAGATGTTATCAAACTGTGTGTCTCACTGTCGGTGGTGAGATGGCGTCCTCCATCTTTGCAGTAACTAACCCATTTTACATCGGGACATGTCTTGACAATACGCCGTGTCCTGTCCTCTCATCCTGGCCTGTCCGCGTGCTCCGTAACTGACATCTTTGTCCTCGTTTGTCCGCAGTGCGATGGCGTTTCCGCCGTTCGGCTCGGCGGCCCACGGTGTGGCGAACGGCGCTGCGGCCGGCATGCTGCCCGGCTACGCCGTCAGCCGACCGGCCTACCCCGTCATGATGTCCGAGGCGTTCCCGCCCGGCGTGCCCTACGGCGTAGGTGAGTACAGGGCACCGGTGGTCACTGCCGACACGTGACGTGACGTGACGTGTCGTGACGTTTACACTCTCGACGGACACCGAACACAGAACGTCAGTTACGGAACGGCAGTAACGGTACAGCGCCACCGAACGACGAGGGGTGAACGCGTCCCAGTGTTTATCGCTCACTGGTGGCTGCAGTGCATTACAGCGATGATTTTCCATTTATCCATTTAAAGAAAATCCAATGCCGGTTTATTTGATTCTAATACTAGTAAGTGTTTCCCTCTTTCACTCTCCCGCCGTGTATTTTCGTCACCGGTTTCGGACGAAGCTACGGTCTCATAGCGGGGTTAGTTCTGCTCAGCTCTGACCGGGTATCGTCACTGGGCCGTCCCGTCGAGCCGCCCCTCCCCTGTGGGCCGCAGAACGTGCCGGGGCATTTCCCTCGGTCGGTCGGTCGGTCGACCCCTCGGCCCTCCCCGTCAAATCTGCAACCGTCCGGTCCGTCTCCTTTTATCCCGGCCGCCGGCCGCGGCTCGGCCGTTGCAGTGTTGTCATCTATGAAATTAATTTCTGATCAGATTATATCATTCCCCTCGAGCGGGGCGGCTGGCTCGGAAAATGGTCGGCACATCTGCCCGACCCGCGGCGACTCCCATGTGACCCAATTTGGAATATGACGCCCGGATAATGCTTTGTCGCCACCCTCGGTAATTTGATTAGGTCCGAAGTTGGCCCGCCACCGGGCGGAGCCACCTGAATGTGCTGCACGTGCCCAGGCGATGAGCGCGCGTGGCAGGCTCCACGATGGACCGCGCCGCGAGCAGGCGGTCTATTTGTAACACCCAATTAGGTGCCCAAGAGCGCGACAGTAATTGCGGTGGTAATGCGGCGAGCACGCGCGCGCGGTGCGCCGCTGTCTGCCGCCACCGCGCCGGAACTGCAGCGGTCCGCAGGGATTTGTGCCGTCTGTTGGCGTAGCCTCATCACTGGCGTCATTGTGTCGGATTTCCCTCGCGGGAAAATAATTGGCTCATTAGACACGTGCTGATGCATTATTTACCTGTTTTGGGTAATTCGCTGCGCTTTTGCCGGTGTTCTGGTCGACTGAAGGTTATCTGGGCTGCGTTTTTCCATGTAGTCACCATGACACACCTCACGCGACTGGCGCTCTGCATTCGGCGAATGCTGGGAGCAGCGCGTCACGACTCAGCAGATATCACCGGCAGTGATATCACTCGGCCGAGCACGAGCGGCCTGTCCCATTGTGGGCGCCGCGCGAATTGCTGGAAACTCGGCACCGGATTTCCTCGCCGTTTTTACGTCCTGGCCTGTATCAATCGGAAGCTCGCCTGAAATGCAATAGCGGCGGCAGACGCCTGGTCTCGCGGCTGCCGCCTCTATGCCTTTCATTGTCGCGGGATCGGGTTACATTCGCTTCAGAGCTGGACCATATGGGACACTTATGCTACAATATCCAATAAAACTTTAACCTGATACTATCGTTGCTCTCGAGGTTTCGTGCACTCAGTTCTCAGCTTAATCTGATGTGAAACTGAATGTTGAACTTTTCCCAGCCTCCCACTCATTACAAGAACTTATTGCAGTATTATTATGCCGTGTTGGTTCTTGGAGTATGAAGTGGCGGTTGGTCGCGAGAGCGACCAGCCAGATCTCTGGCCCTTGTTCTGTCAGAAAGGCTCGTGCCGGTGGCCGCCACTCCTATTGATTTTGTGTTTAAGAAGCCCTAGGAGCTCCGGCGGTGACGGGGCCAGACCGCCGGCCAGGCTGTGCCCCCTGCGCCCTGAACCGGCCACAGGTCGCGCGTGTAGCCCGGCACCACAGGACGCGTGATGCTCATCAGGGGCGTCTCTTATGGCCACGGGGCATGTGCCACTCGCTAGAGCAATTCTTTGATACCTTCCCTGTAATTATTTGCCCTCAAAATGTATTTGTCGTCATTGTTTCATAGACATTGAGTCAACACTCTTATGGAAATTTCTTTGTAAATCACCTAAATATATCTATATAGATATACTTAAGCTACAATGGTCACTGGTCAGGTTTGCCGTTGGCTATTTGCGAAGTTGGCGCTCACACTATGTGATATGTATGGCGGCATCTTTTGTAACATCGGCACTATCCATCACATCAGTGAACCAAAAACACGTATCGACCACCTGCTGTCCGTTCCCAACATCCGACCGACCTCACACTCCCGGAGCCGACCTTCCAGTGACCGGCTGTTTTCGTTCACAAATAGCTGCAAACGCTGGCGGACGCCACCAAACCAGCTTTGCCTTTCATTGTCGTCAGGTGAACGAATCAGTGGATACCCACACCTATCAACGTAGTTTGTGTTTGGCTCCCTACAGAATGCAACGAGCAACAGTGCAACAATATGCTCTGCGAGTGTCGGCCTCCTGCGCTGGTGCCGGTGTTGGTGTTGGTGTTGATGCCAGTGCCAGTGTCGGTATTCGTTTCCGGTGTCGGCGTGTGACGATCTCCCGTGTCCCGATGGGAGCATGTACATCACTAAAGTAGGCCCCGTTCGGGTCGTCGTCAGCACAGCCGTCAGCACTAACCAACGCTCAGTATTCAAGTTACGTGGTCACAAAGTTACGTGACTTTGTGATCACGTCAACTAAATACTGAGCGTTGATTGGTGCTGATGGCTGTGCTGACGACGATCCGAACGGGGCCGTAGTTGTGGCGCCCTAAAATCCAAATACACCACCGGTCTTCGGTGCCGGTGCCGTCAGAGTCACCCCGACCCACCGATATAGTTACTGGTCAGAGTCACCTCCTCGGCGGTTCTTGGCGCCGACATATCACTCCCCCATGGTTGTGCTCGACCCTGATTTTTCAGACTTTTTCGACTATGACTCATTTTCGAAATATTTTTACCTCATTCCTACTCAAGAGGTGGAGCAAATGGCTTTACCTCATTCCTACTCTAGTGGTGGAGCAAATGGATTTACCTCATTGCTACTCTAGTTGTGGAGCAAATGGCTTTACCTCATTCCTACTCTAGTGGTGAAGCAAATGGCTCAGTCGACTAATTTTTTAGTTATTTACTTTCACTCCTGACTCAACTCCGACTCGAGGACATGTGACTTAAAGACAAAAAAAGATTTTGATGGGAGGGGGGAAGCGATCGGGGATATTTTGAAGTTGTTTTCTATGCAACGCCATGGACATAATGTTAAATCTGCGAAATCTAGGAAAAACTGAAATGACAAAACACGACCTAATCTTATTTGACGCAAGACAATGAGTCAACTCAACTTTTACTTGAGCAGCGTTCAGATGACTCAACTCTGACTTAAGTGACAATCCATGCCCCCATCCATGTAACCATCCATGCAATTCAACTTCTAAACTGCTTTATGCTACTCGACTCTAGCTCAACTAGTTAAGTCAGAGTTGAATCAAATTCTATCCACGATTCTGACTCTAAATGAGTCAAATTAGGCTCCTTCGACTTCACGACAGTCGAGCTCAATCCTGTCCCGACACCGCCCTCTTCCGCCCAATAACCGACACGATCCAACCTGGTAGCTCGCACAATCAATAGCGCGCTCGTTATAAATGTATGCCATTTTTTACTGTCGGCTATCACCCCGTGATCTGAGAGCCGGCTGGAGCGCCGAGCAGCTGAAGTCGCCGTCGGGCGGCGGGCAGCGGGCGGTGTGCTCTGTGCACTGTGCACTGAAAACAGCCGTGCACGCCGCCGCCGCCTGTGGGACGGAGTGGCGTGGCACACCGACCGAGTGTGGGACACGGGGTGAGGTGTGGTGCAGCTGCTGCAGCCGCTGTTCGGCCCCAGGGTCACTCAACCCGACACTGGGCGTGGCCGCCACCGAGATTCCGCACTTCGCACTCTGCGATTTGTACAATACGGTTGATTCCCGGCGTTTGGAAATGACTTGCTTGTAAATAGATAGCAGAAAACAGGAGGGATGTGATCTTCTTTTGATAATCATTGTTTTTTAAAAGAGGTCCTATTTTGCTACAAAATAGACAGTTTGTAATATGAATACTGACAAACCCTACCATGCAAGTGTCGCTGACGCCGTGTGCCGCTCTCCGACACGGCGTGCCGCTCTCTGACACCGCGTCTCTCTCTCTCTCTCTCTCTCTCTCTCTCTCTCTCTGACACCGCGTGTCGCTCTCTGACACCGCGTCTCTCTCTCTCTCTCTCTCTCTCTCTCTCTCTCTCTCTCTCTCTGACACCGCGTGCCGCCCTCTGACCCCGCGTGCTCCCGCCACGGCAGGTCCCGGCGGTAACGGCCGGAAACAGCGCCGGGAACGCACCACCTTCACCCGCCAGCAGCTGGACATCCTGGAGGCTCTCTTCCAGAAGACTCGCTACCCGGACATCTTCATGAGGGAGGAGGTGGCCATCAAGATCAACCTGCCCGAGTCGCGCGTCCAGGTGGGTCCCGCTGACGTCACACCGCGCTGTGGTCGGTGACGTTACTCTGGCGTGGGAAGGGCTTTTGGAGTGACGTGACATAAAATTGGAGCATATGAATTAGGAGCACTGATGAAGCATTTTATGCTTTATTGATAACATGCTTATTTTTTGTTTCGAAACTTTTATGAAACATTTTTATTGTGAAGGCAAGTTCGCTGATATTTTGGTCAATAAAAAAACGGCAAGGTTGCAGACTCGACAAAATGATACCTTACCAGCGTTGTCGCACTCGAGCATTGACAAAAACCGAGCAATGGTGAGTAGATTTTCCTCACAACTATAAGATAAAAACGCTGCTACTTCTTCCGCTTACATGTAGGAATGAGCCAGGTGCGGTAGTTACACGGTACCTGACGCTTACGTTGCGATATTGACACCTCTGATGCACGCTGTCAGCTGTCGCGATCAGACGGGTTTTTAACGATTTGTCAGCGATATCAATGTGAAAATCAGACATGGCGAATAAATTAACAATGATTACTGTCATCGTCATCCAGCTGGATGGCGTACCTATACAACTCGCCAAATGTCGTTGCTCCTGTTCCGATGTTTAAAGTTACCATAAATCTGCCATAAAAGCTCGTGTTCAACCATTCATAGAAACTACGCATACCCTGAATACTTTGGGATGCTTAACAGCCGAATTTCGGATAGCCTCCTCTGCGTACTTATTAAACTCGAATGTGTTGCATTTTCCCAAAACTTTAACGCTTTTGAGTATCCAATAACTATCAACGAATAACGTGTTGAAATTGCTCCAAAGGCATGTCTCTGATCGGATGGTATTGATACTACGATATAGCATAGCATAACATAACATAACATAACAACCGGCCAGGACACTGGCCAGTGTCGGGGTCGGGCGGCGCGGGCTGGGTTCTGTGCAGAGCGGAGCCGCCGCGCCGTACAGCTGGAGCGGGACGGCCCCAACGGGACGATCGTGCCGGGGCATAGCGGGCCCGTCATTGCCGTCTCGGCGTGAGAGATGGCCGCTGGTCGGCCGGCGGCCCTCTGTCTCCGATGGACGGTAGCGGGGCAATGCAGCGCACTCCCCACACTGCAAAACGAAACTGGTCGGGAAACCTTAGTTTGATTCTGCACATGGGCGTCGCAGCGGGGGGACGGGACGGGGTTCTAGCAAAACATGCAACTTCTCCACACTTTTTCCATCTCATGAAGTCATCACCAACTTAGATTACCCAGTCTCCGCACGCCACTAACCCCTCCCTCTCATCTCCACAGGTGTGGTTCAAGAACCGGCGCGCCAAGATCCGTCAGCAGGCCAAGCAGACGACCAGCAACAGCAGCGGCGGCGCCGGGCCCGACGCCAAGCCCAAGCCCAAGCCGCGCACGCGCACGCCGCCCACCTCGTCGACGCCGACGCACGCGGCGGCGGTGACGCCGGTGACGACGGGCACGCCGTCTCCGCCGGCGGCG
>JARFNZ010144052.1:0-18306 GCA_031763405.1 Balanus nubilus
TGGACACAGACTGGACACAGACACGGACTGGACACCGACACGGACCGGACACGGACCGGACACGGACCGGACCCGGACCGGACACGGACCGGACACGGACCGGACACGGACTGGACACGACTGGACACGGACTGGACACGGACTGGACACGGACTGGACACGGACTGGACACGGACTGGACACGACTGGACACGGACTGGATACAGACTGAACCCAGATACTTCAGACTAAATGGCTGGGACACATTAGGTACAATCTGGAAAGAGACTTGAGTCCGGACAGTTTGGACACCGACTTGACACGTGGGCACATACTCGACACAGACTCGTCACAGAGTGAACTAAAGCCGAGTTCACACTGGGAGCGGCGGACGCCAAAACGCATCTGACATCGTCGTGTTACCGGACGCCAGCCCGACAGATAGAAACAAAAATTGGAAATTCAAGTACAAATTTCAATTCTAACTTGTTAAACCAAATTCGACTTCGATCTGTCGGGCTGGAATCTGGTAAAATGACAGACCGGGCAGATGCCTTTTGGCGTCCGCTACTCCCAGTATGAACTCTGCTTAACACTGGACACCGACTGCAAAAAGGCTCTCACTGGGCAGAAACTGGACAAAAACTGGACGCAGACCGGACAAATTAGAAACAGAGTGGTCAAAGACTTACACATGCTGGACTCGCAGACTGAAGACAGATTGAACACAAAACGGGACAATGACTAGAGACAGAATGGATACAGACTGGACACGGGGTTGGAAATATATTGAGCGCGGCCGGACAGATTAGACGTATTGGACACTGGCCTGGGCACGGGCTGAGCACAGGCTGGACGCAAGCTGAATACAGACTGAGCACAGGCTGTGGCCTGGCCTCGTGTTTCACGGAACTTCTTGTCTCAGAACGACACGCTGACATAACGGTCCCCCACCTGGGATCATGCTCGTAAACATCGGCATTGCCCGGCTATCTAACCTGTCCTTGTGACCGAACCTTGCATCGTGTCTTTTCTCGGCGGCGTCCTACTGAGCATGTAGCATGTGCCCCTATGTAACCCCACCCCTGCTCTCTGCCCGCAGGGTCCGGCCGCGCTCTGGCTCGGCTCGCTGGCCGCCGCCGCCGCCGCCGATGACGTCACCGATGACGTCACGGCCGGCTGCGCCGACGACTGGAGCTGCGAGCCTCCGCCGGACTTCCGACTGCTGGTGCCGCCGCCGCCGGTGCCCGAGTACATGGAGGAGTATGTCCAGCGGCTGCACCAGGCCAGTGGAGAGTGTCTGCTCTGCAGCTGGGCTGCCGCCAACGACTCCGACACGCTCACCGGACAGGGTGAGTCTTCGAGTCATAGAGACAATCCCGTAACCCTAGGCAAGGTGAATCTGGTGCAGACTTGAGCGCGATTCTGATGGAAACGAAACCGATTCCGGAATCGAATCCGTTTGTGCTGGATTGGTAATCGGGATAGATTCCTCTGATCAGGGCGGAATCGGAATCAGGTGGAGTCAATTATTTTTTTGAAATGATATATGGATTCAGAGTCGGGTTCAAAAACTTTTTCGAACGATTCCGCATGATTTCCGTTTATGCCAATCTGAAAAACTTTAAGCTTATATGAGGGAAATTGATTTGAGTATGCGTAGATAATGCAAAACTTGGCGATGATCTCTTACCCGAAATGCTACCAAGCACACATGTTCAGTAATTTAACTTAATTGATAGACGGCGGCGTCTTAAGCTGTCACAATTTTGTAGCATATACCAGTAATTAAGAACAATTATTGAAATGATTTGGTGGTCTATGTCACGGTATGTCACATTCAATGTCGGCCAGTGTTATAAATTAATATCTCTACCCATGCCATTCATATACAATGAAAGCATGGATGGACTTATTGGATGCGGTTTGGAAATTAATTGGAATCACCGGAATGAAAATCGGAATACATCTTTTTAGGTGACCTGGAATCGGATTCGTAATCCATTCCCTTACTGAACTACCTTTAGGAATTGTAATCGGAATCACCTTCATCTGGCTTGACATGGAATCTCAACTCTAAATCGATTCCGCTGAAGTGGGATCGAGCACGAATCTGAATTCCTGGAAGATCCCAACTTAGAGTTCCACTGAGACGGTGAAAGACTCGGTCACCGGGGACCTGGCCAGTCCCAGAGTCCCGGAGTCAGACCCGCTCATCAGACAGGGTGAGACACTGAGTCAGACCCGCTCATCAGACAGGGTGAGACACTGAGTCAGACCCGTTTATCAGACAGAGTGAGACACCGAGTCAGACAGGGTGAGATGCTGAGTCAGACCCGCTCATCAGACAGGGTGAACTCTGAGTCAGACCCGCTTATCAGACAGGGTGAGATGCTGAGTCAGACAGGATGAGACACTGAGTCAGACCCGCGCAAGAAACTGGGTGAGTCCCCGAGTAAGGGAACTGGCGGACCCGCTCACAGGCACTGGGCGGACCCGCTTACAGGCACGGGTGCTGAGGAACACACAGGAATGCGGCTTAAATTACTCCACGGACAAGTGATTCTGCCTTAAGTCGGTGCGAGAGAGTCTGAGACTCCGGCTCTCAAATCGGCCGGAGCGTCCTCTGGCGTGAACTGTTGTGTGGCAGCCGTCCGTCGCTGTGCAGTCAGACCGATCCTATCGGCCGCTACCAGGCAGTGAGGAAGCGGGCTCCACCCCGGCCCGGCGCGATCTCGACATGCACCTAGAAAACAGGCGAAAAATCGGCCTTCCAGCTGCTGGGCCGTATCAGGACCGCCACCGTATCACCGTATCACTCGGCTGAGGTGGCTTGGCTCTCGGGCGGTGAGCGCTACACCGGCTTTGTGTCGGTTTCGGCGGGTCGCGGCGAGCGTGGCGCGCCACTGCCGCCACTGATGGTCGACGTCCAGATCGCTGCGCCAGATTAGCAGCCGCGCCGCGGCACCGCGGCTTACGTGGCGTGTCATGGCCGGCCGGCGGCGGACGGCGCGTCGCGCTGCAAGATGGCAGCGGCGGCGGCGGCAGCGGCGGGGAGCGCTCGGCGGCGGCTACTGTGCACTGTGCACTGTGCAGCGAGCCACTGCTGCGGCCCCGCGGTCAGATGCGGCCGGTAGATGCGATCTTAGACGAGCAGCGGCGGGACGGTCCCGACTGCGGTTACGAAATGAGCGTCCGCGACGTTCCGCCTGCCGGCCTGCCGGGCCGACTGTTTGGAGAAATGCGTCTGCCGCCGGCGGGCTGCCGGTTGAGAAGGTGGGAAGGAGGACGGAAATAGAACTAAAAAGGAGGTGGGAAAGAAACAGATGGGAAAGGGGGCTACATGCATTAACATAAGGCGAGGTGCGGATACACAGCGGAGGGAAGACCGGGCTATGGAGATAGCTCTCTTGGCGTACTTAAGCATATCCTCAACTTAGGAGGAAGGTGACAGGAAGGACGCCAAGACCTGCCGCCGTGTCTCCGACACCCAGCATACACATATATCTGTCCGCTCGGGGAGTGAGCTGCAGTGGATGCAGATGTCGGGAGCCGTCGGCCGGCCGGGCTGACGGCGGCGCGGCTCGACCGCCGACAATTACCATGTAATTGTGGTGGCCGTCCATTGTTCATACATGCAGCGTGGATAATGGTGGCGTTATTACACTCATGCACGCCGTGTCACAGCCTCACAGGTGGAGAGTTTCATCACGCTCTGATGGTGATGAAACGCTTATCTTGTGACGATTGCATACCTGGAACGCTGTTGCTGTAGCGGCAGTTAGGACCAATGCGTAAGCTGTGTCTGGCGTAGTCGTAGATAGATGTAGTCGATAGATGTAGTTGTAGACTTGCATAGATGAAAGTGGGCGACCACTACGCTGGCAGTTTGAATATTTATTTCAGGCGCCATTACGGGGATTAACTGGACACGAGACTGATGTCATTGCACTGCCAACATCGGACCCTTTTAGTGTTGTTCCGCCTACGAGGGCCAGCTGGATTAGAGACTGGAGAGGGAGAGCGTCCTTCGTGTTGTGTAAGCACTCCACCGACACCACTGAAGACCGGCTCCTTCTCCCGACTGCCGTGTCCCGGCCGGCACTGGGTCGGACCGGGTCGGACCGGGCCGGCTGTGGTCTGTCCGACACCCCGCTCCGTGTCTCAGGTCTCCCGTCCCGCCCGTCACGGTATGTTGTACTCGTCACATGGTCGCGTTGGCGGCGGCGGCGGACTGGTCCGTACCAGTATCGGCCTCCTTCGACACTGTATTTGGCCCGGCGAGGAAAGTGAAAAAGCGGCGGTCCGGTCGGCGGCCGGGTGACGGTCTGAGCCGCTGTTCGGGCGAGGCGGCTCCAGCGGCGGCGGAGGAGGAACGCCGCCCGACACCCCGACACGCAGAAGCTGCAGCTCTGATCGGCTGGGGAAGCTGCAGCTCTGATCGGCTGGGGAAGCTGCAGCTCTGATCGGCTGGGGAAGCTGTAGCTCTCCGTCGGAGAAACACATGAGGTGACGTTAAACGTCGGCGATCTGGCCAGCAAATGGGATTGGAAGACTTTATGACAGGGAGTTGATAATTATATGATATTATTGGTTATTAAATGAGGGAGATAGATAGCGGTGGCTCGGGCGTTTGGCGGCACGAACTCAACGCTAAGACGTGTCTGCGACGCTCTGCAGCTCGATGTGATTATAATTTCCCCCTTATCCTCACATCCACTCCTACAACTGAATGGGCCGAAGACGGACAGGGCCCACCTCAGAATAGGAAAATTCCGATATATTTTTGGATTGCAGCCTTACACCGAACTGTGGATGAATTTAAAGTAGGCGGCGATTTAGCGGGGCTTTCCGTGCCGCGTCCCGTTGTCGTTGTCCCGACACATCCGTGTGTGGTATGTACAGACTCGTCGATGATTGACGGAAAAGGAAAGCCGGTGGGCAGCCGGGTGTCGCTACCGACGCCTCTGTCAGGAAACTCGCTGGTCTCCGGTCCGCTGTCAGCCTGGTCCGCCGGCCGCCGCGCCTGTCGGAGCGGACCCCTCTGACGTCATGCCGGCCACGTGGGCGGTGGTGCCGCGGAGGGACAGGAGATGGCCGATCGTGACGTCCTGTTCGGATGACGGATGTCGTGGACGCGGCCCGCTGAGGCGGGACACAGGCGTCTCATTAAAGTTTATCGCATATTTGTCCGGTTACGTAGCGACTATCATGGAGGATTTTTGACGCAGTGCAACTGGAACATGTGATGAATGCTACTAAAAGGCATAATGCACATGTGGTTTTCTCACGAGTTGGCTTAAAAAGTGAAAACAAATTGTTTAATGTGCTTACACGGAGGCTGCAAGGTTACTGCCAGCCGAAGTGGCACTATTTCAAGCCGATGGTGTCATGAATTTCATCTGAGGTTCGTCAGTGCGGCCTAATCCGATCAGAGGTTGGCTAGATGTTGCAAAGATGGGCCATTCGTTTGCGGGTTATTACTGTCTGAAGGATGGCTTAACATTTTCTGATCCGCAGAAACGTGCATACAAAAGTGTTTGCAGCGTCCACAACTCAAAATAAATGTTCGTTTGTCCAATTAAGCGGCATTTAAATCTTACGGGAAAAGTGTAAGCTCCATTGATTACATTTTTTCTCCAGATGCTATCATAATTGATTTATGGGGAAATCCTGGTGATTGATTATCCAAAACATGCGGAGATTCATCTCCCCATACTGCTATGATTCAGAAGCTAGATAAAAAAAACTGCCGCCTTAGCACCTGCACTACAACGCACAACATTTTGCCGTCAAAATTAAACGTCATTATTAATAACCCATTCAGTCACATTCGTTTAGTTTGAACCAGCCCCGGGCACTCGCCGAAGATGTACCAGGATTTACCCGCTGCCGCTCCAGCCCGTTCCCTCAGAGCGTCACGTCCCCGAGTGGACGGTACCGTGCCCCTCAGAGTGTCACGTTCCCAAGTGGACGGTACCATTCCCCTCAGAGCGTCACGTTCCAAAGTGGACGGTGCCGTTCCCCTCAGGCCGTCACGTCCCCGAGTGGACGGTACCGTTCCCCTCAGAGCGTCACGTCCCCGAGTGGATGGTACCGTTCCCCTCAGAGCGTCACGTCCCCAAGTGGACGGTACCGTGAATTCCAACTGGCAGCCATAGGCCTTGCCAAGGGAGGGGGGGGGGGGGACCACGGTACCCCAACGCCACTCCGGTGGGTTAGCCCACGGTACCCTACTGGAGTGATCCAGTCCCCCTCCAACACTGAAAATGTGGCGCGGTCTCTCACGGCCAAAGATCCTGGCATTAAAAAACGGACCTGAAAAAACTTGTACCTTCATCTAAAAATTCTAACAACGCCTATGTTGGCAGCCCCCGCCCCTGACAGGGCCCTGTGCGGTACGAACTCGGACTGGCAGCCCCCGCCACTGACAGGGCGCTGTGTGGCAGCCCCCGCCCCTGACAGAGTGCCGTATGGCAGCCCCCGCCCCTGGCAGGGTGCCGTGCGGTGCCGACTGTCATCGGACACCTTGATCGGCCCGAGATACTCGGCTGAGATAGCGGCCGGTGCCGGAGTTAACCTGACGGAGGCAGCGCCCGTGTCAGCTCAATTCGCCGCGACCTGACCAGCTGCCACGACAAACCGACACGAACCAACTGTTGGACAACCGCCGAGAAGAGATTACAATTTGATCCAGCCGGGATTTTTCATTGTGATCTTTCGGCAAAGCTTCGACTGCCTGCCTTTGTCGGATGTAAGCAGTATTTGTACAAAGACATCAGGACTTTTGCAGAGCGGCGCTCCTGAAAGTGCGTAACTCCAGTCTCCCTCGCAGACTGCTTGTCGCCGTCGTTGTGATATCTGACTGTGAAACTGCTCTGCTGTCACCACAGACCGTCCGGTAGTGCGGTTCTTATCGCTGCACTGTTTCCTTGCGACAATAGTCACCTATCCACCGCGCCGCAACCCGACTTCGGGGTGGTGGTAAACCTGTTTCGGGCGTGCCTTGTCCCGGGCCCGGGTCAGAACAGAACGGCCATCCACCTGCCCTAGGGCTTAGGTCATACTGCTGAAGGAGCCGCGCGCTACACCGTCGCCTTCAGGTAGGTGTACTAAACACATACCTGACGCCAGAAGATGACAAATACGTTATAGTTGTGTTGAATGATTCTAACTTGTGTTCTTTGCATCAACCTTATTACAGATGTTGATAATGACGTAAGTCGAAACGCGTCCATCTTTGTGTTTTATATATATATATATATATATACATATATATATTTGTATTGGTATTCAGTAAAGCGTCACAGGGTTACTGCCAAAGTCAGACTAAGTCGGTAGCCCAGCCTGCTCCCTGGTCTGCGTTCCGATCTGCCCTGGTCAGCCATGGTCTGTTACCATGACCTGCCCTGCCCGTGTCCTGGCCTTCCATATACATAGGCAGAGCTTGCACCCTGGTCTGGCCGGCCCTGCCCTGTAGCAGACGGGACCGGTTCGGACCGGCCGGGACCGGACGGGACCGGACCGGACCGGACCGGACCGGGGGCCGGGCCGCCATCATCGACCAGCCGATTTATCGACTTGCCGCTAACGAGCCGCAGTCACGTGACCACCGGGTCAGGGGTCAACGATGCGCAGGCGCGCCGACCCCTGCGCGCGCGGATTATAAACATCTTCATCAATACGGTGCCGAGGCCGGCGGAGGGCGGAGGGCTGGCTGAGGGCGGCGGTGTCGGTGTCGGGTGGAGCGTGAGGCCGGCCGAGGCTCGTGCCGCGCCGTCCCGACATACCGGGGCGCCAGCGTTCCCACGGCGGAACGGCAGGCTCCGGCAGGCCCTGCTTCAGCGGGAGGTCGGGCCGGACCGTACTCCTGGTTAGAAAACATTGAGAAGTAAATCTTCCCCGGGTTCTCATTTGTCTCTGTTGGTATGGCAATTTGTCTCGTTTGTCTCTGATATATTCAGACCTCTGTTGTAGGTAACCTTACGATTTGATCTCCGGCAGACCCGTCCAGCGAGGTTGTTTTGGACTCACGAGCATGGATGTTGTCCAATCCACATCAATCGCAGAAGCATGTTTGATGTTTAGCTTAGAATATGGAAAACAAAAGATGCTATGCAAATATGTGCATCATGAGGCCTCTATCGCCTCTTCATTATTTCGGTCGATTTTCTTTTCCATTGGAGAAACGTGACCATTTATGCTATCACAACGACAGTAATGCATAGCAGTACTTACTAGGATGAGCGTTTTAAACCGTGTCTTTGGAAAAAGGTGTTTCACAAATTTTAAGAAGTGCTCAATAGTATTTTAGCTCTGGTGCACGGCTCTGGTGCATGAGAGCCATATCAGCTTTTACTACCAGCACTTATATTTGTTCACACCCTCTAGGAATGCCCGCTTGTTGATCTTCCGGTCAGTGATTCCGTTTGCAACAGCTGCAATTTCATGGTCCATTGGTTTAATCTTCATGTGGCTGAATAAAGGCACATTAGAGTATACCAACCATTCGATCATAGTCGAGCTACCTACGTAGGCAACGGGCTGGGATGATGAAACCTGGGGTCAATAGCTTCAGATTCAGGTTCAGAAATGCCACGGGGTGATGGATTTCCAGGCAGTACCTGGACAAGGGATCACGAAGCTACCAGCCGAGATATGTCTCAACGCTCAAGCAGATGGCACACCGTAGCTTGGTGAGACTCGTCTTGTCATCAGACTTGTCTTTACAGAGGTGAGACTCGTCTCACCTCTGTCGTCTTCCAGACCCTCTGCGACTTTTTCACAGTGATCCGATCGTCGAGTTCTTTATTTGCAGCTTAGTGATATTTTTCTACATATACCTAAATCAACATAATTGCTTGTCCCACTAACACTTGATACCATGAAACGAGCGAGTGCTCACTGTTGTTTGAATGGTTCCATTCAATGGGCAGAGTTAAATAAATTCATGGATGGACATTCATCAACTTCTTACAGTGCCAATAATTCAATGATGTCGATAGCCACATACTTTTCGTGTTGATGTCCAGTGATATTGGGACAGAGTCCGAGTTACATGAGCCGAACAACAAGGACACGGACTATCTCACCGTACATTGCCTCTACAGCACATTAATGACTGACAAACAAGGTCCGATATGTCAAGAGACAGACTTGGTTGGTCCCCGAGTGTGACAGGTTCTCCGGCTCGATTGGTTCACGGTCATGTCCATCGGCTCTGTTGGTTCAGGGGGGGGGGGGTCTTCCCTTGCTCCCTTTGTATTGTCTGCGGCTATATCCTATGGTTCATAGGGTCCACTTGCATGTCCATTGTCCGATTGGCCCGCTGGAATGTTTCTCACCTTGATCGCTGAGCTCACATGTTCTTTAGGTTCCATTCTTAGCAAACGTCTCCATTTGTCCAGCGGGTCCACGCAGCGTTTAATTAGTTTGGTGGACTCGCTACATAAACACTTAATTGGTTCGACTGGCTCCGTTGTGGTTTCATTGGTTGCCGGGCACGACGATCAGTACGAATGGTTCACTCACAACGGTTCACCGTCGAGTCCACTGGTTGACTGTGCCCTGAACGTGAGCTGGATTGGTCCAGTGACATGTCCATTGCCTGTAGCGGCCTGCTGACAGGTGCAGGGGCCGGATAGACTCCGTGACACCTATCCGCTCATTGATGCCCGTTTTATCGCGGCATTCGGCCGACAGAGATGGCCCTGAGCAGGTGACGGCTATGGCGGCTGGCCGGCCGACCGACCACCGACCGCGACCCTCCAGATGCTAACTAACGTCTCCAGCCCGGCCTGGCGCACTGCAGCGCCCACATCGCTCCGGCCTGCCGTCGGAGAGACGAGAGGCGCGCCGTCCGTCTCGCCGCGCAGATATCTCAATGGATCACGACACGGTGGCACGTAATTGCCGCCAGCTGGGGGCGCCTTTCGCACCCTCCCGGTCCCTGCCGGTCCCCGGGGCCGCCGCCGCCGCCGCACGGGACAGGTCTATTGGACGGCCTTAAACGGCGCCACCACACGGCACAATCAGCCACCTTGTCCACCGAAACGATGCGGCTGTTTATGGGGCCGTTTTTGGTCCTGGCGGCGCCAGTAAAAACGGTAATCACCTGGTCTGCGGATGTGGAAATTACTCAATCTGTGTGCGCGCGACCACCACGGAACGGGCGGCGCGCGGCGCGGGGTCGTAAACCGGCGAACAGGCTGCCCGGTGGCACCGTGGCGGCGCCTCTGACCACGGAGCAGTGTCGCTGGTCGCACCCCGGGCCGACAGCGGTTTTTCCGCTGTCCGGCGGCGGTGGCGTGTCGGACACGCGCGCCGCCTTGCCATGCCCGCCGAGTGCCGACCCTCGTCGCCCGGCCGCAATCTTAATCATATGCTTGTCCACCGGATATTATGTGAGGAGTCCCGGTGCTTGTATTTTTCTCCCGCGATGCAGCTCCGTATTCAGTTAATATTCGTGACGGGACGTGAATAATGCGCATTATTCGGCCCATTACCGATCAGAGCACCACCGTATATACCGAGCGGCAGAGGACAGGAACATGCCGCCTCCCGGCTGGCACCGCACCGATGGCAATCGACTATTTAACGAGGTAAATTGATGAAAAATTCACAGATCCGTCGCTGTCAGGAGCAGGGCCGCTCAGAGGGCCGTGATGGCATGCCAGGACCGCTCAATATGAGCGTGATGGCAGCGGGCCGCGGCCGAACGATGGCAATCTCGGGAGTGGGACCGATCAAATGCCTCCGTATTCATCCCCTGATGCATTGCAGCGAATTGAGACATGACACAAATAATATACAATGAATTTCATTAAACTCTAACATGTTAAAATGACTTGGATACCTCGTCAGCTCTTCACGTCCAGTTCCGTATGGTTGATTGCAGGCCTTCATACAAGTATGAGCCAGCTGGAGCCGAAACGTTATTGTGGTCAGTGGATAAACATAGCGCATATCTGAGACGAAACGCGCCGAAAATATGCAGCATAAATTATCCCATAGTATGTGATCCGGAATACCTTCGAAGGCATTTCCGAAGAACATGGCATTGTAAAATCAGTTTCAATTCATGATTTCGTTCACCACAACATGTTTTAACGATCATAAACGAGCAACGGATGCCTGTAGTCAAGGTATTTGTGGAAATCCAGCTAAAAGCGGCCGTTGAGATCCATAGCCAGTTTGTTGCCAAGGTGCCCGTCACAAGTGATCTGCGCTGAACCCGTCACTTATCCAATATGGCGAATGACAGTTATGGTTCACTGCGTTCGAAGTTTAATCCAATCCGAGCATCTTGCCAGCGCCGCTTATGTCACTGCTACGCCCCTTAGTGTCCTGCGATCAGCATGATTCGGGCCCGCCGAACTATGGTCAGTTGGTCACTTAATTCAAAACGTGTGCAGGTTACACACACGTATTTTATGAACGTTTTTTTATTGCTGATAAGCGCACATGGCATGCCGCGTTTGACTTCGGCCCGGAGCTCTGATGTGACGACTCTGATGTGACGAACACCGGGTCCCGGTGTCGGCCGCGTGGCCGAACCCAAATCACATACAGCTTGTCATCGGCTGTGCACAGCATTCGCGTGCAAAATGTAAATAGCAGTAGCGCTAATCCATCGCGGTGTCAGGGCACCATCGATAGCGGCCTGATGGCGTGCGCTTATGTTTAAATTGACCTGGCACGGCGCGCACCATGCCGTTCAACGCCTGATAAGTGGGTTCAAAATGTGCATCCTTACAACTTCCTGCGCTGCTGACAGCTGTATAGATATACAGGTAATTTCTATTGCCAAATCATTCCAAATAAGCCACGCGTAGCTGCGGCGGCAATATCTCACGCCGACGTGTGTGAAGAACTTCTTCAATTCGAGTTGTTTTAGTCAGGAGGCGATCTGTTGTTTGAGCTACAAGCACTGGTGGATTCGACGGGGGGGGGGGGGGGCGGACAATACGGCCATGGGCCCCGAAAGGCCTGGAGGGAGGGGCAACATGTCTTTCCCAAAAAAATAAAACGAAATTTACCGAGTAAGAATTAACGATTGGAATCTGAATCTTCCTACACAATTGTGTAAAATATCACCTTTTAAGGGAAAGAAAACGAAAAACGAATTCTCGAAGCATAATTCGTCCAATGCTGCTTTTTTACCGCTGCAAACTTTAATGCATGCAAGCTACGTCATTAATAACTTAAACTGATATCCCCATCGGAAAATGGCCACCAAGCGTTGTGATCTGTGAATAGGGAACAGGCGGTACGATTTAGCTATTACCACCAGCGCTAACGAGCTGTTTTATCGGAATGTAAATGGACAGTGCTATTGCTAACGATATGCTAACAGTTGAATCGGTGTCAATACTTCTACATATTAGCATACTGACGGATCCAGCGGAGCAAATCCGACCATGGTCCCCACAAATGCCTGGAAGGGGCGTCAACGTGTTTTTGCCCCCCCCCCGCCAAAACGGAAGCTACAGAGCTCGAAGTAACGATAGGAATCTGAATCTTTCTACAAAATCTGCAATGTAACGGGACGGCGCTAACGGTACACTAGGGACAATTAGGGCCATGCCCGCCCCCCCCCCCAGGCATAAAGTGGCCGCCTACCCCCCAAAAAACGACCTAGCCTTACGTGGAAAAAAACGGTCGGTAACGATGCCTGAATGCCTGAACTTTTGGAATGCCTGAATACAGTTTTCTCAAATTTTTCTTAGTTACCGGTGATGCAGTATCAACGCGAGGAATTTCACATACCAAACTACACCGTTCCGGTTTTTGTCGGGTCGCCCTTCCGTTTTTTGGGAGGCAATAGCGGAAAAACGACAAATGTTCATTGTTCAAGCATCAATTACTCACATTGAGGATATGCATGCAGTGATTCGAACTTCCAGGAGCTTTCGATTTTTGTTTCGTTGGTCCATTAACCAATATCGTTCCCGAGTCGTAGATAGTGTCGTAGTTACTGTGCCGCGTGATCTGAGCGGTATGAAGCCGAGTCTAAAACGAGGCGATCTGACCTTGAATAACCTGTAATGACCTCAATATTGAACGGAGAGGAAAACGACTGAGATTGTTTTGGAATGATTCTTGACCAGCTTTTGGACGATTGTGTTTGTTTGCTTTCCCACATCCCATAGGACATTGGAGAGAGATGTCGAAACGGCCTGCCGTGAGCACGGTAACGCTGAGCACGTGGAAATCATATGGAAATCAAATAGCCTAAAATAAATACTAATCCACCAAGATGCGATTGCATATCGAGGCCATATAAATTTGCATTTTGCAGAAAGTTCATGTATATTCAACATTTTGTCTTTTATCTCTCACAGTAATCAAGGTTGACTACAACCAAAAGCTGTGTTTACTTAAAATATATTTATTTGTGTAAAGTGAGTTTACCGTTAACCACCATAGCTCCGATTAGCCAGAAGTGTTCGTGTAAATCGATGTTCTGTTGTGTGGGGCGGAGGACTCTTGTGGTTTGATAAAGAGGCGATAACGCCCCAAGAACGCTAAGACACGGACACCAGTGAACATGCACTATAATTGTAAGCAGATATACTTTCCCCACCTACTAACCGAAAAAGCAACACTTTCATAGAGTGACCTATTTCCTTCCAGGGACGTAGCCAAGGGGGCCAAAGGTGACTTGCCCGCTCCTCCTGAACGATTTTATAAAATGAAATTTCACTTAACGTTTAACATTACGAGGCCAATGGCGTTGCATGAAACGAATCCAGTTTGAAATATTGCTGACCGCACCTCCCCCCCCCCCCCCCCTGCCCCGGTAGCCTTGTCCCCCCAAACCGACGGCTAGATCCGCCAGGGGATACAAGCAACGAATTTTGACGCGGAAGGTATGTCGCTCTTAATACTAGAGAGCTGAGAACATGTTACATGATGAGCAACGGTTGTAAGTATACCTGCCCATAAAGTTTGTGTGCAGTAGGTACTTGTTTTTTTTGTTATATACTGCAATTGCACACATGTCCCTGCAGTTCCCGCGTGGTGAGGTATCGCATCCACCATGGCACTGTAAAGCTGAGACCATTTTGTCACTCATCTATATCGTAAACTGCACTTTGTCTTTGTAACCGTGCAGGTTCGGGTATTGCACTTGAATCGTGATGTTTGGAGGAGTAATCCGATCCCACAAAACCACGAAGCAAGCGAATAATTGGCTTATGTCATATTCTAAGCACAATAGGTCCTTCACTCATAAATAACATAGGAAATGTTTGGTTTTCCTCAAACTTGCTGCACGTTCGAGCCACTGAAGAGATCACATTTCTCCTGCTGGCAGTTGTGTCCGGTCTCACGTCACATTTACGGCCCGATTACCTCATCTTACATGCTCGGCCTTCCCATCTCACTTCTTCATGTTCCATCTGCCACCTCCCAGCTTCCATCATCTTACATCTGCCACCTCCCAGTTTACCTCATCTCACATCGGCGACTCTCCCGAGTCCCAACCCACCTTACCTCACCTGTGCAGTCCAGCTGCTCCCCCTCACCTCACTCCTGCGACCTCTCACCTCGGCTCCTCTCACACCTGCGACCTCCCAGCTCAGCTCATCTCCTTGACTCCCCTCTCCACCCCCGCCCCCTCCCCTGGGCTGCACCCACCCCGTACCGGGCTCGTCTCCTGGCTCGTTGCAGCTCTGTGTTGCCTCGAATGGCGGCGGCGGCGACCCGCGGACGGCGGCGGAGGGTCGCCGCCGCTGCCGGCCGGGTTGGCCGGGCCGGACAAACATGACCGCATCAATCGGCTGTCGCCGGGCGGCCTTTGAAGCGCCGCCGCGGCCGGCCCTGCACGGCCCGCCGGCTACCACGTGTGCACTGCGCAAGGGCACATAGCAGCGGCCAGTTTTTACTAGCAAGTGCCGATGCCGAGAAATTAATCACGCCAGTCGGCCATCTGTGATGTCATCCGGAAAGTATGTGATTTTACGGCGGGATAGAAGACAACCGGATACTGGTCCCACAGACCGACGGCCAGCGCAGTTACTCTCGGCTCGCTATTTATGTGAGCGTATTATTATTGAGAGAGATGCATTGCAAATATCGGGACGATAGCCGGCGCGGAAAACGAAACGTGACTGGTGCGCTGCGGCGCGGCCTTCGGATTGTAATTCTGCTTCGATGACAGCCGTACTGGGACTTCATTCCTGGCGCACGGATGCCATCTATTAGCCGCGATATCGACATTCCCTGCTGGCCGCTGCTGCGCGGCTGAGTAGCAGGGCTTATGCAGCAGGCGGACCGGCTCAGGCTGGCCGAGGCTGCAAACTGCTGGCTAGGTGGCTGGCTGGCTGACTGGCTGGCTGTCTGGCTGTCTGGCTGGCTGGCTGGCTAGCTGACTAACTGACTAGCTGGCTGGCTGGCTGGCCGACTGGCTGTCTGGCTGTCTGGCAGAATGGCTGGATAGCTATATGGCTGTCTGGCTGACCGTCTGTCCAGGTGTGACCGTCTGCCGGCCAGCCGACGGCTGCGGCCTCCCCCGCGGGCCGCAGTGGACTGCTCCGACCGGTCGCGGCGGGCTGGGCCGGGCTGTGGACCGCCAGCTCGACACGGCCCGGCCGGCCGGTCGCCCTGCAAAACCCGGCAACAGGCGGCATCCAGCCGGCCCCGGCCCCGGCCCCGGCCACGTACCGACAACACAGCAGACGGCTCCTCGGCCGCCAACCGCCGGTTGCGCAATGCACGGTGCAAAATCTTGCTCAGTCTCGTCCGGAAAGGCCCCCAGGTACACCAAGTGCACTACGGTAGGTGGTGAATGCCAATGTCTCTCGGGGTGTGCAATCTATACTAATGCATCAGTCCGTAACATATAGGCTTGCCCGGGGATGATCGTTTTTAGTGGGGTTTTACGACAATGTGACTCCTCCGCGCCGGTCATCATGTACCGTTGAGAGCGCCGGCCATGCTTCAAGTTGTAGAAGCCAAACGCCGGCGGCTAGACGACGAGCCCCGATCACTGGCACTCACATCCTTTGTACTACCACCGCCGTGCCAGCCTGTTACTACAGAAGCTGGTTTGTTGTGCCAGTTAATGTTTAGCAAGCTATTAATCCAGACAATGGAAAACTTCACAATTTCATTTCATCAGAATTGTAATGTTGTCTCCTTCAGCCGAATGTCTGCGATCCATAGAGGGGTACTGTTCAAAGAAAGCTCGCTCCCGGTCCACACATACCCCGTATACCGCACAGTAAGTAAACAACGTAACAAGGCCGCTTCGTTGAAGCAGCCCGGTCCAATGGACAGGTGGCCGTACTTTGTGCTGGGTCAGGCCACACAATGTGTTGTGGTCAGAACTGGGACTCATCACTTCTGGTTACTAGTCAAGTTTACATATCCACAAACAACGGTCACAAAACCAAACTGCTCGCTTCGATATATTGAATGTTGCGGACAATGCTGCACAACTTCTTAGAAATATTGTTTTTGAAGCCATCGTTTAGGCTGAGCTTTCTCCGTTTACCTTTCGAGAATCTCCACACTTTGTTTTATTCAACCATGCATGAATTCGAAGAATTTCTTTAAAATTTTGTTTCGGTCAATTATAAATCTCTATATAAAATGATGGTATATCGATAGAGACTGTGGATAGAACGCTTAGTTTGCCATAATGGCGTCCGGTTGGAAACATTTAATGACCGTATCTCTCAGACTTGGCCCCACGGTTAGTACCGGATCAAGGTTATTAGCACACTATCACTCTTGAATAGAAACTCGGACCACTGCAATCACAGGAGTGGTGATTGGTTTTTAATGCTTTACGGTTTGAGGGGGTCGTTAAATTGAAGGTCGAGTTAATTTGCGGTGAAAATAACACGTCTTTCCAATAATAACGATTGATACTGTACTGTCAGAACACGGTATCAGAAAGCGACATCGCATAATAACATGGGGGACCATACACTAAAATAGCAGTGATAGCTTGTCAGTAAAAAAGCTTCACTGCCTGGGTAGATGGTAATGTAGGTGTTGACATGAAAAGCATGGGCATTAGCAAATTGGGCAGCACCTGCTTTGAAAGCAGCCTCTATTTTCGAAGAGTGATGAAGGAAACCAAACCATTCTGATAAAAAGCTCAGGAAAGTAAAAGTAAAATAAATGAAAGCGAAACTTTGACCGCCGCGGATAAGCTACCGACACCCTTTTGAATTCAATTGCGAAAGGCTTTTCGAAGGAAGTGACCAACATAACAGATGGTGGTTAATATACAGATGGTGGTCGAATAGGAGTCAAACCAAAACATACATTTTCCATGTTATAGTTACATACATTATTGACATATGTTTAATGTTTTATGGGTTATTTCAGACGTCTAAATTGATGGTTGCAGGCATTTTGCCACCTGACCTTATTTGAAGTGAAATTCAGGTCAAGGTGAGGTCTAAAAGGTCAAAATATGAAATGAAAAACTTTAAGATCGTGTTTATGGACTAGTTTCATCCAAGGAATCCATTGATATCATTTGTTTTTAGGTACGTCGTCTAAATAGACAAAACGCGATACACTTATTACACATGCTTAGGTCAAAAATAGATATTGATTTGTAAATTTGCATAGCGATTGCTGGTAGGTAGTTCGATTACATAAATTTCGGTTTTTGAATAAATCCCAAATTTTGGAATTTGTGATCATTTGTTAAATCGATTTCTTATTTTTTGGGGATCATAAACTTAAATTCAATAACTCCCAAAATCGGAGACCGCCATTTTGAGAAGAATGTCATTTCCTGTCCTTTGACGTTTTACATTCGCAATTTGCTGCAATGCCCGATGTTCTATGAACTATGAATGTTCAAACATTTGACAATTTTAGGGCAAATAATGCCGTGTCATGACCACTAAAGCGTCATTACCTCCCAAAGTGCCCAGCAATTTCCTTGAAACTTTGTGAGAAGACGCAGCATTGATGCAGAATGAGGTACATAAGGTTTTATGTCGATATCTGCTATAGTTTAAAAGTAATTATAATCCGGGATTAATCTTTCCCCTCTAGTGGTGTGCGTGTTCAGTTAACCCGCGACTTGCCGGGGAGGCGTTAAACGCTCCCACTTTTTTCGCCGCGCTATAGCTCTGGTCTGGCGCGCCGCAGGCGCGCCAAATTTTCAGTACTGTCACAAACAAAGCTGTTCATCTTTTGACAAAATTACATAAAGATCAATCCAATTTTTTTTTAGATAATGACGTTTTAGTGACGTCATTAATTTCCATTTTTGGTAAAAAAACGATAAATATTTCAAAAATCGTAGAAAATCGAGTTTGTAAGCAAATCGCAAACCGAAAACGCCATAATGAC
>JARFNZ010144053.1:0-10298 GCA_031763405.1 Balanus nubilus
ACAAATACGGGTTCAAATGAGGTCATGACGTAGGTCAGGTCAAGCGAGGTCACTGACCTCAGATGACCTAAGTTGACATTTGACCTTTGACTAGGAATAAAGGTCAACTAAGACCTGTTTTGTATCAAAACGCATCCTACGGATCGAAAGAAACGTCCTGGTCTTAAAAGCGAGGTTCTAGGTTGATTAGAAGTCATTCTATCGGCGAAAATGGAATTCGGTGATTTCGGGTCATTGACCTGCCCTCAGAGGTCACCGATTGAACTAGGGAAAATTGGGTACCATTCGCTTCGTCTCGTCACGAGCAACACACTCGTTTTTACCGCGAAGCTCTAGCTCAATTAGGGGCGAATCGGCAGGGGGGTTGCATCACCCCCCACCCCCTACACGCAGACGCAGCAGTTTTGTCCTACACTGGCGAGGGTTAAGATAAATTGTAGGAAATAAAACAAACTAACAAAGTGTGAGCATTCGTTACAGCAAAGATTAAGCGTTGTAGTGAAAAAAATAAAAACGTGATAAAACAAGCTGATGCCATTTTGCTGTATTTCTACATAGCTGGGTTTCAATCATTACATCCTTAACTATCTGAAAGCTGCCTTATTTCTACATAGCTGGGTTTCAATAATTACATCCTAAACAATATGAAAGCAGACAATGAAATTAAACGCAATACATTATTATCGCACAAGAGTCAATAATCGAAACAAGTCCAACTAAAACGCTGCACACCGATACTAGTTTTCCCACAACGGTATAAAAAAACTGAACTCCTCTCCTCTAAGGGAGAATGCCCTTATTAAAAGATGAGTCAATGGTTACAACTCATGCCAGATCGCTATCCTATGGTGCAAAGATCTACCCTATAAATCTACATTTAACCACTCTCCCAAAATTGATCTTTTACACACAAATCACATACGTTAAAGGTCATAATATCACTACGCCAGCCTACACTGAACAGCATAATGACGATGGAAGAGAGAACAATATAGCACGGAGGTCACCAGAAAAGACAATCGACGTGAATAACTGACAACAAGAAGCAACAATACCTTTCCTCGTAGCTGAAGTCCAAACAATCACGGAAATCGGAAATATTAAGTCGCTTGCAATACTATAACGTTTTTTTTTAAATCTAATAACACGCAAGCTAAAAACAAAACGAATATCCGATGAAAGAACAATCGGCAAAACGTGACATGCCCTACGCCAAATGCAAACACTATAATCACGTGACCGAGCATAAGAACGCATCGAAGCCAATTGTGACCTAATAATGGCTTCTAAGCTAAACTGACAAGACTGCGGTATCAAAGTACCTTTCGCGTATAACTTTTGGCTTCGCAGGCCATGTTACATGTCTTAAATTAGGATAGCCATGCGCCCTTAACACCTCAATGAACAGTTCATCAGCTGAATGCGAGGTAACTTATTGACAGTGCTGCAGAGTCGCGCCCCGACAAACTGTGTATAACAGTAGAAGTGTTGTCTACTGTGTACTACGCTGGTAACAGGAGCCGGCATTGTTAGGTACTCTAAAAAAGAATGTCGCGGCCGATTACTAATGATAACTTCGATGCTTCTTGGAGTCGCCGTTAATAGAAAGATGTCGAAACGTTTTGCGACGTTGTTTTACATGCAATGCGGACCTGTTTTATTTCCAAAGTAAAGATTTGGAAAATTTTGAAAATTTGGTTAAGATCAAATAATTTGTCATACCCATGAATCGCTAGTGAGCTCATAATAAACCAATTGAGGTAAAGTGATACAAACAAACCAAAAGGGCGATGCTAGGATGATGAAAAAAATCATAAACGAAACATTTTGAAGCGTCGTTGATATTTGATAAGCATACCGAAATGAGAATGGGACTTCACTCCTCGAACAAAATAATGAAGGCCTTCGACATCGGACACGCAAATTTTGATTCCCAGAGTATTCATATATCAAACTAGTCTTTGGTGACAGAACTCTTCGTCGCAATGCGGCTTACATAAAACTGTTTCAGAAATTAAAATAAACTTAGCAAACATTTGCAACACAAATCCCCTAAAATTATCCCCTAAAATCCCCAACAATAATCCCCTAAAAGTCCTTGTTCATACATGCAGATTTGGACCTGGCTGAATCTCAAGTTAAGGCGCGAGAGGCTTCAGAATGGGTCGTGCCTCTTTTTTCATTTGATAATTGACTACGATGGCAAACATTTGGAAGCACATATGAAACTGCGCATTACCTTTTTATATTTAATTTTCTTATGTTGTTCATATCAATCCTCTAACGACCAAATTTTTAGCGACCCCGCAGCACTGTGAATTTCGAATCCCATCTCTAGTTTTCATGATCGCAGTGTCTCCACTACAAACGACTTAACTCAGAAACGTTAAGGACACATGGCAGGTTTGGCTTATTTAAATGCGTTACAGATAGGAAATGTGTGATATATGTCAGCAAGAGATTAAAGCATGGACAGACCTGAGCCGAGAGACATGAAAAATGGTACCTGGTTCCGGAAGTAACATGTAATAGCAAGATATAAATACTGGAGTATAAATTTAGTATATGGGGAAATATAGCGCACAATGCAAGAACAAACGCATAGCAGGCTATTTATAGTTCTAAAAATACATGAAAGTACGCGATACATGTCGATCAAATGTGGCTGATGTGCTTTGTACTTAGCCTCCATGCAAGAGGTTCATAGAATATACATCTTCTGGAACTGTAAACGATGACAAGATCAGTCTAAGGGCTATCAAAACGCACCTAACGACACAAGTATTACAGCCTTAATACCGATGACAACGTGAGCATGGCTCAATGTCTAAAACCAAACCCAAGTGGAGTATGAGGCGCCTAGCTAAGACACCACGAAATGTCTTGGAATATAGCAATGACAAGAATCTCCTGTTCAACGCTCAACAGGACAATATAGTCATGCACATTAGTAGATTTGATTTTGACCGTTAATTTGCTGAATTTTGATGCCTATTTCTATATATAATAATTTGACTGCTGTACTGAAAGATTGAAACAATATATATCTTTTCATTTCCATCATTCATACCATATAGGTGATGGTTTTGGGTCCTCTGGCGCCCAAACGACTCTGGCTATCGGCACGCACTAGATCCTATAGCTTCGCCATCTTTAAATTCCTCGGAAATACCACCAGATGTTACTCCAATGCCGTCAATGACATCAAAAGCAACATAGCGTTGATAACAGCCGGGAACCTACTTCCACCATAAAAGGAAAGTGCCGACCTTCAGAGCTTACTAGCAAACTAGCAGTAGTTGATATTTGTTTATATATAAATTTGGTCCGAATGGTTGAGTGGGTGGCTACGGGCCCGGGTGACCGCTAAGCACAGCTTGTTGCGTACTAGCACCACGGACCCACCACCCGCCACACGCCCGCGCCCGGCTCACCGGCGATGAATTTGGACCGAAAGTTGAACGTGCCGCAGGTAGATGGCGACACTGTCGTCCCGGGTCTAGAGCGGGCCTCCCTCGCCAGTTGCCAGCTGGCTGAATATAACTACGCGGGCCAAACAACGTGCATCATCCCAGCTTCGAACCAACTGCCACTGAGCTAAGAGCCGAAAGTCATACCCCTAGACCACACGGACAACAATTAATTTTATTTCTAGGTGAATTTCTATGGAATTCTACTCTTTCTATTGAAGGTGGACAATTTCTAGGTGAAAACTACAAATATAGCACTGGTTTGGGCGGTAAAATAATATCCGCAGAGAAATCAGAAAGTGTCAGTTGAATCCGTTAGGTACCATTCCCACCCTGCCAGCAGCCTCGGTGGCCGGCAGCCGTCCGGCGGCGACAGTCTCTGACCGCTCCGTGGGACGAGCAGCGCTAGCGCCGCTGCCACCGGATCCGATGTCAGAGGGGGTATTGGATATCCAGCGCATCTGGCAAAACCGGCGATCTGACAAAATGTCGCCAATTCATTACAAACTGTTCCCTAAAGGTGGAGTTTTGGGACGGATAAGCCTTAGACCACGTGACGACCACGTTTCAATAGTGATGCTACAAGCTCCTATCTCAGTTCAAAACCCCTTGTAAAAGTCGGCACTTTCCTTAAATTTGCAAACATTCTCAATTTACTAACTGCCTGGTTCAATAAAAATGTTTGTATTTTCTTATGGATTATACAAAAAATATCCAAAACAGCTATGATCATGGCGGTGCAACTATTGATGATCAACGACGCTCTTTCAGTATAACTCTTAGAAGTAATGCTCTTGCTCACTGATCTTGTCATCGTTTTTCTTTTGCGACGGTCGGTGATCGGCACAATTGCATAATCGCCAAATCGTGCCATCACTACTGATAGACTTTAACAAATCCTGAACTTAGCAACATTTTTAAATGTGAAAAGCAAGCACGTCAGCCGCATTTTATCGGTAATACACAAACATCATAATCATCATCAACACCAACAACAAATCAAAGCTATCCGAGGTCACGCATTCGGGTCATGCTAAATAGTTATTTTGACGAAAGATTCTTACGCCAATTTTGAAAATCGCTAGAAATCTTCAAACCCAGGTACCAGACTAACGTCCAAGTCGCTACAACTGCCAATCTGTGGACAACTCAACAGTCGCTTCCTAGGACTTCAAAAATTGACAGATGTCAGTCGGATGGCGTCAAGAAACCAACAGTGGCTCCCGAAGATAAACCATGAGCAAATCAGACGCTGATTTGTTCATAGGAGAGTCTCTTTCCTGGAGAACTAAACAAGTCGAGAGAACTACGGAAAGAAGATGGATGGAGAAATAATGATAATAAGAGCAAAACAAAGTATTCTGACGAGACGAATAACCTAACCACATGCGTGTTATATAGTAACTACACCTTCTCACGTTCGATTTAAGAAACTTAACTTCGATTAAAAAAAACAATTTTGATAAAACAAGACGACGTTCGAACAAAACATCATCTTAATTAAATCAAGCTTCAGTTTTTGTTAATCCACGTTCAGCTTTTCAAATTGCACGTGAGGACGTGTAGTCCCATGTAACAGAAGACTGGTCTACCTCCAGGAAGACGAAGTGGGAGCACCGCCTGCCGAGTACTGCCGGGTACTGCCGAGTACTGCCGAGTACTGCCGAGTACTGCAGAGTACTGCAGGGTACCAGCGTGGAGGACGTGCGGGGCGCCGCGGTGGCGGCGGCGTGTGGAGGTCCCTCCAGAACCGATCGACCACGTCTCTATCAGGCCGAAGGGACCAACAACGATGCAGTGGAACCAGGTGGAACATATTCGGAGTACCAGCAAGACCTTGCTTGTCTTTCGATCGTTGTTTTAGGCCGCGACGACTGCGAAGGTCAAGTTCCGCCCATCACCGAGACCTTTATAAACACCTGCTAATTTGAACACAAAAACCTAACCACAGTCAAACATAGGAACCAAATTAAAACAAGAAGAGCCTGAAATCATCACTGGCATTTTACATTTTTGTCCACATCTACCAAGCCCAGCATTGGCGAGCGCAATATCTGGAACTTTGCGACCGCACAGGTGGCGCCATCTCCGCCTGTTTACAACACGGCATAGGTGGCGCCACACTCGATGTTGTACATCACAAAACCGACCCCGCCACTTTACACAGGTGGCGCCCACATCACTATTAAAACCTAAGGATGGCGCTGCATTCGCTCTTCACGAACGCACGCCCCTACGCGCTCCCTCGGTGGCCAACGACGAATGACCTTTCCAACGACGAATGACGTATCACAATCATCTTCCAATTATCAGCGCCAATCAGAGCCGAACTGTCAATCAGATGGATGGCTATCGGTTATAGGGACCAGATAGCTTTCCTCACAGCACGGATGAAGTGAACAATTCGAACGGAGGGGCCACTGTCCCACGAACCTCGAGTCTGGCCGATTCAAGCTTGTGCTTTACCCACACTAACGTGTGTCCAATCTGAAGGTTTACACCAGTTCAAGCTCCATGTGACCATTTTGCACCTAAGCCAAGCCCAACTGTCAGATACGAATGTAATCTGGCCATGAAAACTTTCGTTTTACCTCAACTAAGCAAAACAAACCGTCAACTAACATAAAATTTCGACCTGCCCACTTATTTCATAGAAGCTCCGTCCATGTACAACACACAGAAAGTAATGTATCTACAGATTGAATTCAGGGTCTCTAACCGCCTGCTGCTGCATACAGAAGATGTAACTGACCACGGCCACCGGCCACCAGGACCACAAAACGAAGGGAAAGGGAGAGCCTCTACCATGCCGCACTCAAACTCAGCCCGACTTCGGACGTTCACCACGTGACCACCGACCGACCCAAGCGCCGAAAACGAGGCCCCTATCATTGGCGTCCAATGCCCGGGGTCAGCCGAGGAGCGTTTACAGTCGCACACAGCAGGCGCCCTTGGAAAGAAAACAAACAATAAACTAAGCCACGACGTCGCTGGGAGAACTCTCTCGAGTAGTCTAACGCCACCCGGCCGTGAAGAGAGGAATAACACGGCACATCAACGGGGAAGAGAGCCGACCTTGACCTCTACTCAAACTGTCCATGGTATGGATAAAACTGCCAACTACCTGCTGACCACACATACTTCTTTCAACCGGAGTTTGACGCCGTCTAGCGTCCTACATCTAGACAACTAGCAGGCCACGCAGGATGCACACTGAACAGGTCAGTAACTGCCAACCCTGTCTTACAAAATCTGGTTTCCTTCCAAGCTTCCACCGAGCACAAACTACTGGACCCGTGATTACGTTTATCACACCAGCGTTAAGACTGCTCTTATTCTTCCACATCAGCATACACCATATAAAACACCATCCCCCAAAGAGCAGACCAAAACGACAAAATTATCCGACGCTGAGCCGATTAGCAACTAAGCTACAGCGAGGAAAGGATACCCCTCACCACTTCGAAAACGCATCCTGCACCGCAATACCATGCTCTGAGCGTCGACTCCTCGGTACCAGACTCTCCAGACTCCTCGGTACCAGACTCTCCAGACTCCTC
Source organism: Balanus nubilus (assembly GCA_031763405.1). Taxonomy (NCBI): domain Eukaryota; kingdom Metazoa; phylum Arthropoda; class Thecostraca; order Balanomorpha; family Balanidae; genus Balanus; species Balanus nubilus. The sequence continues at coordinate 7,031 of JARFNZ010144053.1, forward strand.
GGTACCAGGCTCTCCAGACTCCTCGGTACCAGACTCTCCAGACTCCTCGGTACCAGACTCTCCAGACTCCTCGGTACCAGACTCTCCAGACTCCTCCGTACCAGACTCTCCAGACTCCTCGGTACCAGACTCCACAGACTCCTCGGTACCACTCTCCAGAGTCCTCCGTACCAGACTCTCCAGACTCCTCCGTACCAGACTCAAGACTCCTCGGTACCAGACTCTCCAGACTCTCCAGACTCCTCGGCACCAGACTCTCCAGACTCCTCGGTAGCAAACTCTACAGATTCCTCGGTACCAGACTCTCCAGAGTCCTCCGTACCAGACTCTCCAGAATCCTCCGTACCAGACTCTCCAGAATCCTCCGTACCAGACTCTCAAGACTCCTCGGTACCAGACTCTCCAGAGTCCTCGGTACCAGACTCTCCAGACTCCTCCGTACCAGACTCTCCAGACTCCTCGGTATCCTGTCCTCATGCATGCGAGTATGAATGATGATATTACATGGCAACTGCGATAGAGGCATTGAGGCCTCTTCTGCCACCAACACCGACCGGTTCCCGCCACTCGGGAGGAATACTGTTGGAGGCGATACTACACCAGGAACAGGGCAGAGTCGGGCAGAGCCCAGCAACAGCAAACAGTCGACCCGAGACCAACGGTTTCTAGCACAGTCCAACCGAATCTAGCCGAGTCCAACAGAACTAAACGTCCAACCGAATCTAGCCGAGTCCAACAGAACTAAACGTCCAACCGAATCTAGCCGAGTCCAACAGAACTAAATGCCCAACCGAATCTAGCCGAGTCCAACGGAACTAAACGTCCAACCGAATCTAGCCGAGTCCAACAGATCTAAATGTCCAACCGAATCTAGCCGAGTCCAACAGAACTAAATGTCCAACCGAATCTAGCCGAGTCCAACTGAATCTAGCTTAATCCAACTGAATCCAGCTGAGTCCCACAGAATCTAGCTGAGTCCAACAGAACCTAGCAGAGTCTAACAGTCTAGCAAAGTTCAACAGACCTAACAGAGTTGAACAGAGTCTAGCAAAGTCTAACAGAGCCTAGCAGAGTCTAACAGAGTCAAGCAAAGCTCAACAGAATCTAGCAGAGTTGAACAGAGCTTATCAAAGACCAACAAAATCTAGCAGTGTCGAACACGGAACTTCTGATTATGATAAAGCAACATGGTGTAATAACCTCCAGCGTAGTGTAATGCACCACGGTGTAGTGTAATGCACCACGGTGTAGTGTAATCCACCACGGTCGGCGACGACACTCTGAATGCGTGACCTCTGATACTTCCCGCGCACACGCACACCAAACACACATAACACACTGCACCCGTTACACCACACATACACTACGCACACAACACACCACACGATGGCGCAGGCAGGCCGGCCGGCCGGAGGCGGGGGGAACAGACGCAATCCCGGGGACGCACTGTATATTTATTTATTTTATTTATTTATTTGACGATCAAGGACTCTGGTTGTTTACCTATTGGTACTGAGGTATAAGTCGGGAAAGTTAACACTTATAAACGAAGAAAAGTGATGTATACTCATGTTCTCTCTTTGCAAAATATACGTAAGCGGACTAAAAAATATTTGGAAAAAAACTTAAATGAGAAAAAAAAAGGTTCGAATAGAAGGTATGCCGCGTACCTTTTCTTCTAAGAGTCGAAGAAATCATTGATAGGCTAGCAATTATTTATTCGACTAATGATTTATCGATTGGGAGACATTGAAAAAAAAGATGGGAATATTTGTCGGGCATCGTGCCTGACCCATGCATCCCATTACTCTCAAAAATTTACGTGTATAAATAAAAAATGAAATTTCTATAACTACGATTTTTTTAGGGGAGCAAAACACTGTCTCAAACCAATCGGCAATAAATGCGTTGCATACCGTGCGCAGTTGCACACGTATACCCGTTTTCCCTAACATTTAGAAGACATCTCAGCAGCCGCTTAGTTTTTCAAGTTAATTTCAAGATTTGACAATTTACATCCACAGGGTGATTTTTGTTTGTTTATTTGTTAAAAAGTTTTTGCTCCTGGCGGACCGAAAATGGTCGAAATGCGTGCAAAAAGAACGTGCACGTGAAGAATTAATCTGGGACATTTTGTAATCTGCCATCCATTATTCGGTATTAGCGACAGTCGAGTCAAAATTATGGACCTGCCACTGCCAGTGTAGGGCAAAACTGTTGCGTCCCAGTGAAGGGAAGAATGAGGAAGCCGTTGATACCAGATATTACGGCCCTGGGTTATTTGGTGACCTCTAAGGTCAGGTCAATGACCCGAAAAATTGTGTTGCAACTTTTCGGGTCGTTGACCTGACCACAGAGGTCATCTAATAACCCAATAACTTAAAATATATGTCAACGGCTGCGTCTTGTCACAAGCAACACGCTTGCTTTTAAATCGAAGCTCTTACCCAACTAGGAGCGAATCGGCGGAATGTGTGTATTAGCACCTTACTCCCTACAATGGGACGCAACAGTTTTGCGATACACTTCCAACTACACTTCAAGTCCATAATTTTAACTCAACCGTCTTTAAAACCGAACAATGGATGGCAGAAAACAAAATGTCCAATATCAACTTATCACGTTCAAGCGCTTTTTGCACGCATTTCCATCCTTCTCGGTCCGCTAGGAGCAAGAACTTAAAAAAATGTACTTTAAAAGATAGCATAGACCTTTGAAAGTCATAAACAACTGAACACAACAAAAAAATGAACATGAGCATAGCAAAATTCCCATTTAGCACATTTCTTCGTGAAATTTCACAGCAAAGTAGCGCGTGTTTACAAAATCAATTAACATCAAACCTTTGCTGGATAAATAAACAGAAAAGGGATCCCAAAAAGAACTAAGTGTGCTGTCGGGGTTTCATCTATAAGCAGCCCTTTGAGCCTAAAGATCATGAATGACATACCGCATTGAAGTGAGCCGAAACTATTGGTATTTGATCTCCCTTCAACCATCGCCACCTCCCCCTCCCATACTGCCCCTTCCTACCAACCTCCCTTCAACCATCGCCCTCCCCCTCCCATACTGCCCCTTCCTACCAACCTCCCTTCAACCATCGCCCTCCCCCTCCCATACTGCCCCTTCCCACCAACCTCCACTCTTTCTCCCTTCCAGCCTGCTCAATCTCCCCTCTGTCCCACCCCTATCCTACTCTCCCCTCCCCCTAACTTCCTTACGGCCTGCGCTATTTCATTCCCCAACCCTCCTACATCTCCAATGTGCA
>JARFNZ010144064.1:0-10298 GCA_031763405.1 Balanus nubilus
CCCCCCCCCCCCCCCCCCCCCCCCAGGAGAGGGGAGTCACATGTTGAACAACCACAACAACGATACAACCCCAGTTTATCGATGGGATTTCCGAATTGAGAACCTCTGACCCGCTGGAATTACAGCTTTGGCAATTTCAAACATTTCTTCGCAGTGTTTTTAGCATTTGAGAAATAAAGGTAGTAACTCCAAAACGTTTAAAAAATAAAAATAAAATTAAATTGCAGTTAGTACTAATTTGATATTTACTGCTCACGAGTTTCTGTGAAATAGAAATAACAATTGATATCAAACTATGTGTAATTACAAATATTTAGTAACAACAACAAATTCAATTTTTTTTTTCATTTCAATTCAATTAAATTCAAATAATTCAAATTCAAATAACAAATTTCAGGTGGATGAGTGCAGACAACCTGACACTATATCACATAAGTAATCTTGAAAGTGCTTCAAGCTTCAAAGGAAGAGCAGAGCGCACACATACGGCAGTCTCCATAGGCAATAACAACTCATTGTTGTATTGAATGCAAAGACAGATTACATTCATACAAGAAGTCCCATTCACTGCGGTCACACGCAAGTGGTTGCGAATGTTGCGTTAAATTTGGATTAAGGGCATTTAGTGTAAATCTATCTTGGTCAAAGTTCTGCTATAGGCAGGTACAAGCCAGTGTGCAGGCCACTGCTGACTGTGTGAATGGTCAGCAGTTTCTGATCTGAGAGCGCGCAGGGCGATGCCGATATGCTCCGTCTTTTTTATCTCGATTTCATTCTTGGACCATGAAAACATGTATGGCTACATTTTATGGAACTCTATTTAGTGGTTAATAAAATATACCTATTAAAAGTTAAATCAGGCATAACAAAAGTATGATTCGAAACGCAAATCATAACGCACAGCAATTGATGCAATAGTCATTGTCGACAATATCGTCTTGGTGTCTTGAAACACATGTGTAGCTATTCTTAGTAGCATGTAGGTTTGCATGTACAGCCCAGAGCCGTTACTTTACATTGTCGTAAGTGTATTGTACCGTGAACATTCATTCGACCGGGCAAACAATTTTTTTGTGAGTCATTGTCGTTGCTAATACAAATATGTTTCAGTCGTATGATATAATGTCTAACACATGTGTAGCATTGCATCCTGTCAAAATGATATCTAGCAACAGACTATCTCACTCACATGTTTACATTGCGTTGTTGTAAATATACATGTATAGAATTTATGACACGTATAAACTAAATGTTCAAATTAATTATGGCACGTGCATCATACTAGCATAAATGCGTGCACTCCACAGCAATGCCATAGTTGAAAATGAAACGAATATTATCAAGGGAACAATAACATAATCTAAGAATAACAGCCAATACGACAGACTGCGCCACATGTCTCAAAGTTCGTTCGCTTTCTGCCACATCTCCTCCTCGGGAGTAACACACGCTCACTCCTGCCCCAAAACATCAAATCACATCATCAGGTCAGCAACAGCAACAACGGTAATGAACGTCTCGTCGTCATCCCCGGCAATCCAGAGTCCAGCTCCGTCACTCTCACCACCATTAAGGACCACACACGAAGCACAGCTCCCGTGAGCGCCACACTGAGCTGCCAGACCGGTCCCGACTGTTGCCAGACTGGGTCCCGACTGCTGCCAGACCGGGCCCGACTGCTGCCGCTGTCCCACATCAGCAACGAGCATCACTCAGTCCTCGCTGCCGTCACCTGACATCAGACTTCGACTATGCACTGTGCAGACAACGAAGGAGCGACGCCACGCTTACAAACACTCGAACGACTGACGCACACACATAGAGCGACGACACCGCGACGGCGACACTGCCGCCTATCACCAGCCGCACGCCACGAGACCATTTGATATCAGCCCGACAGTGAGCGTTTGTACCATGTGGAGAGATGAGCGCGTGACCTCGCGTCCGTCTGGCGACCAGACCTCGTCCTGAGGAGCACGCGGCAGGTGCGACCGTTCCCATGTCAGCAAAACTCCTACGCAGCGCACCACGTCCCACCACAATGCCTGGATATGACAGATGCCGACCCCGCCGCGCGAAATCCCACTTCTTCCGCCACTATAAATCCCGCACCACTGGCGCCACTATGAAATGGACTGTGATTTCAACGCGAAGCCAGGCATCTGTAGAGTGTCGGAGGCACGCGGCTGAGACAGGCTCGGAGTTCTGAAGTGTGAAGAGGGAGGTTTGGACAGTGGGGTTGTGGTCGCGCCCGTGTCGTTGAGACTGTAGGCGCGATACCGGTGACCATGCTGAAATTGCCGGCAGCCGCAGCGCAGCAGCTTCAGGAACGCTGCGCGGAACGTCTTGTTGACGCTGGTGTAGATGATGGGGTTGATGGTGGAGGACACGTAGCCGAGCCAGAGAAACACCGCCTCCACGTACGGATTGACGTAGATGCTGCGCGACAGGCCGTTGGAGATATTGAGCGTGAAGAAGGGCGCCCAGCAGACGACGAACGCCAGAAACACGAGGCCCAGCACCTTGGATGCCTTCTTCTCAGCGGTGAGAGCCGTGCTGGACGGCGGCGTGGGCCGGCGCGTCACCTCTGTCGCGTTGGAGAGTCGCAGCGTCAGCCGGAACCTGCGCGTCTCGCGGCTGATGCTCTCCGGGGTCTGTACGGCCACGTCGCGCGTGCTGACCCGGTAGCCGTTGGTGAGGGACGCCAGCCGCAGCTCGCTGCCGTCGTCCCGGCCGCTGGCGCACGAGCCGCGCTGGCGCAGCGCCAGGCTGCGGCCCACGTGACGGTGGCGCAGCGTGGCGCCCGAGCGACACTTCTGGCGCAGCAGCCACGTGGTCAGCGAGTAGGTGATGACCATGATCACCATCGGGATGAAGAAGGCCAACAGGCTGCCAACAACGAAGAAGATGCGGTTGTTGATGGCACATACCTGCAACGGAGGGAAAAGGTGAATGCGATTGGTAACAGTCGGTAGCAACGAAACTGATGAAAATTTGCCCCAAAACTGATAATTAAAAAAAAACTTCTTCAGTTACATTTACACAAGTATTTATATAGCAATGGATACACGGAGTTAATTTGCAAATTAGCCATCACTTACGGGAAGGGAAAAGACAACAAAAGTGATCAGGGACTTGACCGGCGTTGGGGGCCACGGAGAACCAGAGGACACAGAGATCATGCCCCGTTAAGGAGCAAGTTGGCACTAATAATATGAGATTCTCCTGTACGTAAACCCGCCATTGACTGGGGCAGCAAAAAGTGCCCCTCCTGTCCAATATGTTGAATAACTCAAACACGAATAGGGCTAACAACGCCAAACTTATCATACCAATAGTTAATCAATTTCACATCTTGAGAGAAAAAAATGTAGCAGTTCGGAAACCTTTTCAGACATATAAATTTGTGTGACGTCACTACATACCAATTTTCGCGAGAAGTGTTAAGTTTAATAAAAAATAACCCCCCAAGTCAAATTTTGACGCACCTAAAAAACGGCAAATGAACTTCACCTTCACCTAACATTTGAGAGCACATTAGCGCATTTTTGGCCCAGAGCTGCGCATTGTGTGGTCTCCGCGGCCCGTAACGCGAAAACATCTGATTTTGAACTTTTACCTGACCTTGACCTGACACGTGCCCTCAATTTCAAACTTTCGAACGTTCTTTAGGTGCGTCTCGTTAAGGGCTTTTGAATTCCGCCTTGCACAGCACTACGATCATGGGTGCGCTGAGACCCCAGTGAATTGCGGGTTAACATTACGTATATGGGCGTTGCAGGGGGAAAATGAGTCTGAAATATTTCCGACCTCGTCCCCCTCCCCTCGGTAGTTGCATATGTACCGTGGCCCCTATCGGAACGAACTACTGGCTACGTTCTGGAAGTGTTGCACCGATATGTAGGGAAGTATGCAGCTGTAACATTATTTCTGAAAAGCGTCATTTACAAGAAAACACTTTGCCATGTCAACTAGATAGAAAACGAAACAGCTCGCATTCTCAACGCATTACGTTTCTTTTCCCAGTGCAGTTGGTTAGCACACTCTGTCCCGGAACCACATACATTAATGATATGTGTTTGCACGTCGCTGAACTTTGCAGGTTCGATAATTCGTCGTCGATCGGTAATGGTGTTACATCGATATATAACCTACACATTTAGCACATAAACTCCTGTTGCAGTGTGAAATTGTTCTTTTTTTGTGAAATTGTTCCTAATTTAAGTACTTACACTTCTTTGATAAGTACTAACTTTCCTGTTACGTTAACTTAAAAGAGATGGGAGCGTTTAAGCTGATATGACTTGCTGCAAAAAAAAACCGCTGATATCATCGGTTAGTTGATTCTGAGAGCGGAAATGCCTGAAAGCTTACGTCAGACAGCACAAGTGGGATGGGCATTGATACAACTCGTCTCACACGCGTTACCGAGAGGCTCCTCTATCGTAGGCGTCGTAGATTTGGGCCGTGGGCTAATAGCATAGATTCCAAGAATATTCCAGTAATTTCCATTTCGCTCAACATCCCTCAATTCTACAGCATGTCAGTTTAATCTCCTTCAGTGACTAAAGGAAGTGGGTCGCCAAATCCGCTGATGGCCAATATCGACTAAGTGTGGTTGCTAAGAAATTAAATCCTTCTACCAGTCTCTTTGTGAAACTACAAAGCCAGCGTTAACGTACTCAGACAAAGATTATAATAATTTCAGCATGTATTTCATAGCCGTTTTCCTATTCCGCCTGCATAAGAAACTATGCAGAAAACAGATAATATTGCTTCAGTCATTTTATACCTACTGTCTTCCGAGACAATAAAAGATATTACTTGAAGCAATATCAGTCAACAGCAGGCTAAATTATCCATGTGGTATGTTTCTCTTACCTTGGGGTTCGGCATGATGTTGTCCAGGTTAACGATGCCCATGATGGTGATGATGCTGGATATGCCGAGGGAGAGGAGCCACACCAGCACCACCCGCGTCACCACCTGACAGAATGGTGCTGTTATAGTCACATCGCAAGGAGCCACACCAGCACCTAGTGTTAGGGTCGTACGAATCGCACACAATAGAGTTCCCAACGCCCACTCCTTCCCCCGCACTATTTCGTTATTCTAGCTCATAGGAGCTGAGCATCACAACCCATCACAATGATGATGTTACACTGTTACAGACACCTCAAATGGTGCACTTCACGTTCAATTCAAAGGCACAATACATTTCCGGATGACCTTTTCCTGTGCAATAGTTCCACCGTTCTTGGTTCAAGGGTGATGGAATGACTCCAGACGTTACGTAACCAAATCTCCTCCTCAGTCGGAAGCGGAACATTTGACGCAACACGCTGCTTCCCGGCTGGCGACATTGCGAGCCTCTCAGCTGTCACGCTGCATTCGGTGCTCAGAACCAAATATCAGACGCGGGATTGGTAACCTATCTCGATGATGCCATCCAGAGTGTGGGAGTGTACATTGTGGTCTGCCAGCAGTGTTGGCATTATCACCTAGCTTGCTGTCACAATGCACCGTCATATCCCCTCCCCATTCCCCTTCTGTACACAGACCAGACCTTATCCCTTCACTAACTATACACATATCTTACCACGATGTTAAATAAATATGTATGTTCTGTACCGCGACACAAATTCACAAATACTCCACGGGAAGGGTCATCCCTGACGGTGGTGACCCTCCCTCCCTACACCCCAAATCTGAAGGCACATGGCTGCCTTTATTGGTCGTTGGAAACAGTCAAATTTACTAGGTAATTTAAAAGTCCACCTAAAAGTCAAAATTAATTAGGTTACAAATTTTGAAAATGTGTATCCCAGTCGGTAGGTATCTGAGAAAGCGTCCGTCATAAATTTTTTTCTTCGCACTCCCATACACTGTTACGTTCATTCTTTTAGCCAGGTTTCGACAAGTTCCGAGCAGGTAAGTGATTTTATTATGAATTTGTCCTTGTTAGGTCAAATTTCACACAGAAGTAACATGTAGGTACTTCTCCGAATGGTCCAACCCCTTGAACCTCTTAACTCGCGCCTTGTTTGGCATAATGCAACCGCTGCCCACCGCTGTGAGCCATTTTCAAACCCCCTCCCCCCCCACACAATCTCCCAAGGTATCTAGTAATCAACGATTTTCCACAAATGGAACGGCCTTCTATTGCCCTAGACGAGATCTTTCCGGACAACTTGAAAATGGCCTTAAGGTCACCGATTACGTATTAGGTTAGATCAAAGACATTTTGTCGTTTGTCCTTACCTTAATGGTCATGGCTGATGGCTTCCTCAAGTGACATAACGATACTAAACATATTGAGAAGTGCAATAATCTACCCGATTTGGATGGAGCTAGGCTACTCGAAAAAAAATTAAGAAAACAAACGAGAAAAGTGCTAGAAGCGGCTCACATTATTACTCGAAACACTTATGGGTGGATTTATTACATAGGGTTTATACTAGGGGTGGACTTATTACATGGTCATCAACGGCGGCAACGTTGGTGGTTGGCTGAATAGAACAAATCCACGATACTGTACAACAATTTTCGAAACAAATTTGGACGGTTTTTGAAGTGATTTCATGTGTTGTCAACATTGTGTCTTTTGTCTCTCACAGTGATCAAGGATGACTACAAGCGAAAGCTTTGTTTATTTAAAATACATTCATTTGTGTAAAGCGAGTTTACCGTTAACCTCCATAGCTCCAATCTGTCATGGATGCTCTACATGCATCGATATATAATGGAAAGTTGCCTTTTTGGCCATCAAAGGTCATTAATCCGTCCGTTTTGACAAATTCGTCCTGATATTTTGCATACACCTTGATGGAACCGAACACTTTGATATATTATCCTAAAAAAAGAGATTGTATTTTTTAAAGTTAAAAAAACTAGGTGTGCGTCATGATATTTTACGTCAACTCACATGAAACAGTTGAGCCCATCTTAAAAAACTGCATGCTTGACAGCGTTTTTTTTTTTTTTTTTTTAGAAGATCCTTATTTTAACTTAAAACCGTCGAATAAGACATTACACTGACGTCGTTTTCAGTTGACCTACCACAGGTTCTCTATTTTTTATTTCGTAAACATGTATACAATTGATGTGGAAAAGGTTTGATAAGCTTTGTAGCAATACTTGCGAAACTTCATTCATTTCAGGCAAAAGAGTGGGGGCCGGTTCGTATCCCAACAGGGCGTAAATGTTAGGTTACTCCGCTAAGTTCATTTGCACAAAGATAAAAGCGTTTGATTGATATAAGTTCGAGTAGATACGCTAAAATCTTAACATTTTGACCTTGTATGACCTATCAAAATGAACATCAAGTTCTCCCATAGGCTGACGTCGGTGTGCATGTTTATGTTACGTAACACTTTAAATGTAGCAATTAAAACCAAATCAGAGCGGTCAGGGAGGCAAATTCTTGTCCGTCCAGACATGGAATCGGCATTGTATGAAATGATCTAAAGGTATACAAAGAGCGTCATTGCGTTGGTTTGGTGCCCCTGATATGCCGGACCGCCGATGGTGCCCCTGATATGCCGGACCGCTGGTGGTGCCCCTGGCATGCCGGATCGCCGGCGGTTGCCCTGGCATGCCGGATCGCCGGCGGTGCTCCTGATGGCCCAAGGGAAGGTTCATGACCTCCGTAACCCTACCCCTGGTTCCGCCAAGGTTATGTGCCACAATTAAATATCAATAGCTCACCTGTCGAAATGTGTTTCGCGGTTGGTTTTTTAGCGGGTCCCGGATGCCCAGGTAGCGGCCCAGAGAGATGAAACTCATGTGCCAGATGGACGCAGTGCACGCCAGTACGTCACACGTGACGTAAAAATTACACCAGGCGGCGTTCAGCGGCCACTCGTCTGCGGAAGAGAGAGCAAAATGACGTCATTGTGACGTAATACACATGTTATAGGCGCCAATGAGTCACTCGTCTTTAGAGGAAATGAAAAAAGAAATGTCAATGTAACGCAAGTGATACGGATTCATAAGACACTCGTCTGTTGTGAAAAATAATGTGTCGTTAGTGCTCTCAAATTATACAAAAATCACTCAGTCCCAGGTCTCTACACATGGAACAGCCGTCAAGAGAGAACAGTTTGTCGACATGTCATTATGGGCTAAGCTACTGCAGTCTTCAGACTGCGGAAGCTGATGTGCTCAAAGTTTAGCAGCGAGGGAGTTGTCTGGAATAGTAGGCGGCCTCAGTGGGATACTAAACACAGTACCGGTAAGGGCAGCTGGCTTGGCATTTCAGACAAGTTAAAGTACTAGCAGATGTCCATGAAATAGGCGTGCGGTGGGAGCGTGACTGCAATTCATAAAACTTTGCGCAGTGACATGGCCACGATATTTAAAACAGAAAACTTAAAAATACAAATTTATTGCGCAGTGACATGGATTGGCCACAACATTTTTTTAGAGTGTGATTTTTTGGGGAAGGGGCAACCGGTGGCCAGCCAGGGCCCAGACCGGTCCTGGGAGGGCCGGTCCCATAAGACCAATGTCAAAATCCTGCGAACCTGATGGGGGAGGGGCGGAATTCCGGAGAGGGTTACGAACAGATCCAAGAGGGACAGGCTCCCAGCCCTCTCCCCCGGTGGAAACGCCCTTGTATCGCACTGCCTTGGTATAATGATTCCAAAGCGAATATAAACATTCTGAAAGGTATCTGGAAAAACTGAACTATACAAAATCCAGTCGTGTAAAATAGCATGCATAGTGCACAGCGCACAGTTCACATTCACACGCACAACGTTGAATAGCATAACGCGATAAAGCAACTAACTGAGTCAGCAAACATGCCTAATGACGCAAATCTGCATGGGAATCATGGACAATTGCTATTTTTCCTACAATCAATTACAAGATTGAGTAGGTACAGGACACGTAGTTACAATAGTAAGCGATCGATGAATTCCCTTGTCTTTCAAGTCCCATGGTGTGAGACTGTCCGCGGTCACCCGTTCACAGCGCGGCGACATAAACCGCCCCGAACGGGGCCCGATCTCTGCCGGTCATATCAGCGGCTCGGCCACAGCCTTCCAGTCAATGATTGATGTGCCGAGAAGTCGGCTCCGTCGGGTATCTTGAAATGATAACAGTGGCAGCCGTCGGTAAAGCGTGCCCCATCGCTGAGGAGAGATTTGTCTTCTAAGGAACGTTCGTCAGCTCACAAGGCAAGAGGCGGGCGTCCAGACGGAATGAAAACCTCAACATTATGTTGGAAACACAACTTGAGTCCTTCTCCACATAAGGCTCCGATGATTCCGTGACAGGGTTTTAGAGAACCCTTTTGAGAACATATTTGTGCCCAGGCATACAGTGGAAGCCAATCAGTAAATGCCATATTTTATATTATGGTTTCGGAGAACATATAGCGGCGAGGAAGTCACTCCACTGAGGTTCTCAACTCCAACGAATTCTCGTTTGATATGAGTGCAAGAGCTTACTTCGAGAACCTTTAGCAGATGTTCTCAGACGAGAAGATCAGGCCAGGTGGTGACCGAGCGAGCTCCGGTGAAGGCAAAGTTTTCATGATTTTCCAATGTAGGGAAAACGCGTTACGGTCATGTTAATCGTCATGGCAATCTTTCCAATCAGATGTTGCAGCTTTGGCTCACAAAGAAGTGCCTAGTTACATAGCTGTTTCTGGATATATGACCAGTCCTTAAATGTCACAACTAGAACTGTGCATTTCGTCGTGTAGTGTCGTGTAGATGTAGTGACAAAGTTCACGTGTCATCGTGAATCAGCACGATTGAAAATGCAATTTATTTGGGAATATTTCAAGCGGGAAAATTGTTTTCTGGAAAATGTTTCGTTTACTGTTAAGTTGCTGGCTATCTGACGCTTCGGTTTAACTTGACGGATAACTTAAACACAAATATTGACATGTGTAAACACCATGTTTGATCGAAGATACCCACAAGCTGGTAACAAAAACCTAAATATGCATGTATATCTATCCCGTAAACGACCTATGAAAAATATCGGCTAGTTTAACCATCTACAAACAATGATGCACTGCGCTCGTTTAACGGTCGTTTCTATTTCGGTTGCTGGTGGATGATAGGTGGAAAGGCCGACTAACATTAACATCACTCCGGGTGACGAGCATACTTACTAGTAACCAGACATCAGTCATCTCTGCTACGACCGTCCCATTCCGACCTCACGCCACTGCCCCAAAACTGCACCAGAGACCGTCCCATTCCACCCTGTTACTGCGAGCCACTGCCCCAAAACTGCACCAGAGACCGTCCCATTCCGCCCTGTTACTGCGAGCCACTGCC
>JARFNZ010144075.1:0-10298 GCA_031763405.1 Balanus nubilus
GCCCCCCTCAATATGCCCTGGCAAGCATTACCCGGGGGCCCCCCCCCCCCCCCCCCCCGTGACCACCACTGCCGCATTGCATACAGTGACGGTAACACACACCATCATCACCCGAGGACTTGACTCCACACTCCCTAGTGGACGACCTAGCCCTCGCCCTCCCGCTGTAAGTTCTCTGCCACCCAAACCCACCTGCCTGCCGACGTTCGCCTTGTGCTCCACCAGCAGTCGGACGGTGGGCACCTGGCCGTAGGCGGCCGCCCACATCAGCGCACTGTAGCCGATCTCGTCAGGCTCGTCCACGTCCTCAACTGGACAGACAAGACGCACCGAGAGAAGTTAGATATCGCATGCGAATCGCGTAGCTTTACATACTATATACGAGAGCTGATCAAAGGGCATCCGTCGTTTGTCCCTACAGAATATATTATAGCATGTATATTGAGTTCAGGATTACTTATCAATCAAATTTTGCCCCTTGTGACTCCACACTAAATCTAGTGGTCCTTCCACCCGGACGAACTGAGAAAAGATGCATCGTCTCACCGTCCTGCAGGTCTGTCGGCGTCAGGTCGCCCATCGTCTCACCGTCCTGCAGGTCTGTCAGTGTCAGGTCGCCCATCGTCTCTTTGTCTTGCAGGTCTGTCGGCGTCAGTTCGCCAATCGTCTCACCGTCCTGCAACGTCCGTCAGATCGCCCATCGTCTCACCGTCCTGCAGGTCTGTCGGCGTCAGGTCGCCCATCGTCTCTTTGTCTTGCAGGTCTGTCGGCGTCAGGTCGTCCATCGTCTCACCGTCCTGCAGGTCTGTCGGCGTCAGGTCGCCATCGTCTCACCGTCCTGCAGGTCTGTCGGCATCGTCTCGCCTTCCTGCAGGTCTGTCGGCGTCAAGTCGCCCATCGTCTCACTGTCCAGCAGGTCTGTAGGTGTCAGGTCGCCCATCGTCTCACCGTCCTGCAGGTCTGTCGGCGCCCGGTCGCCATCGTCTCACCTTCCTGCAGGTCTGTCGGTGTCAGGTCGCCCATGCCGGCCCGCTGGTGCAGCGTCAGCAGGCAGGGCTCCACGCTCGGCACCTCTGCTTGTACGTTGCCGCGCTGCAGGTTAGTCAGGATGGTGGCCGCCGGCTGGGGGACCGAGAGCGGGCAGCACGTCAGTGGGGGGCACCGGAATAACAGGGGACCATGTGTCAGTACAACAGCCACGTGGTCAGAACAATGACAAGGTCAGTTTCTATTATGAAAATGTGTTAACGGTTGGATAATACGTTCCTTCAGGAGTAAAGCAAATCATATGGTATGCTGGATCATGAAGAAAGCTTGTGCATGCAAAAGGTGAAGATATCATTCATTTATTTACATTATGAGATGTATCCATTGCACGACACAGTCACGAGATAACTATGTTGAGGGTGGAACATACAAAACTTCAATGCTATTTTTTGGCACAAAGCTTGGTAATGAAGACAATGTGTATTACATTAATGTCTCTAGATCTGTGCAGAATTATTGTTTGTTTATTGGTGTTTATGGGAGCATCGACATCTAGGTCATTTTGCGCCCCTGTGCAGAATTAAAATTTGTACACAATGGTATGTTTTGTTTATTGAAAGAGTCAAAGATGATTTTTTTCAAGCAACATTTCATCTTACGCTCGGCTATTCTACGCTATTCTAGCTAGCTATTCTACTCTTAGGCTACGTCAGCCTAGTCTGCTTTCCGGACCTTACCCCCACCCCCCATCAAAACGTGAATGCGACTGGAAATTGACTAGATCAGGCAGTGACAAAGTGCCTTGTGGTTACCTCACCTCCAGACCTGTTTGATGACAGTTTTCAGCTGTTGCTTAGTTTATGGGAAGTCTGCGTTTACAGCATCTCTCACGATCGTCATAAACACATTCTCTACTGGACCAAGTATGTGAACGTCACTGCATACATTGGCTTGCTTTGTGCATTCCATCTGCATTAAGCCCTGAAGTCGGGTAATGTTATTGCATGCAAATGGCAAGATAATCCTGCAGCAATCCACAGAGCCATGACGACTTGCAACACTTCCAGTGACTCGTGCAAGTTTTCCACGAGTCCCACACGAGCAAGAACGATGCCAAATTATATGCAAACAACAAAATGCAGTTGTTATGTTCCACCCTTTAGTATGCAATTCTTACCTTGTATGTCATGAAGGCACTGCGACGTTGCCCTTCCAAATCGTTCAGTTTGAACTCCTTTTTCACACGGACCTCTTCTTTGACCTTGACATTATCCAAGTGAGATGCCATTTGTTCTAATGTCTCATGGTCAGGGGAATCATTCACCATATCACCCATGGCTTCATCCATCAGCTGAAAAAAGGGTAGCAAGGTATACTGTTTAGATGTATAACCTAGCTGCACAAGTGACCCTCTAAATACATAGTTGCCAGGTGGGGTGCAGCATCACCTGTTCCTGGCAGAAGGATGCTGTGAGCACCCTGCTGCCTTGTGCATGTGGTGTGTGCGTGTGCGTGTGCGTGTGCGTGTGCGTGTGCGTGTGCGTCGTGCGTCGTGCACTTTTTCCACTGGTAGGTTTTGCAGGCAGCCGCAGCAGCTCCTGGCTGGGTGGTCGATATGGGGCGCCCAGTAGCCCACCCTGCGGTTGTGAAGCCCCAGAAGCCAAAAAGGTATAGTATAATAACTTGAAACTGCATATCACCCTCCATGCAGCACTGACTCCTTGGGCCCCATCCTGTTATAAGCCATGCCCAGCTGGATGGGCTCGTTGGTGTGTGGCACAATAAGTCTGCAGGATCAGACCAAGTGTGTCCCTGACAAATGTTTGTTATGTGTTAACTAAACATACACTTACTGAAATCATATACAAACTGAAATGACTGCAAGACATAAAAGATGGAAGCTTAAGTATAGAGGACATTCACTGATTTGTTTTGATCACTTTGCACTTTCTGCCTTCTTGTAGTAGACCAACCCAATTACCATGCCACCTCTTTCTTCATTTGATTCTTTCACTTTTTTCCTTCCCTAGCTGGGAGTGTCATGAGTCATGAATTGCACATTTTAGTTTTCCTGGTGTCAAAGTAGGAGTCTGTTGCTGGGATTGCCCAATAGGGAGCACTCTTGGTCACTTGTTCATGGGTAGCAATACAATCAGCAAAATCTGCCCCCTCCAAGTGTTTGTTTTGAGCATAACAAAAAACTGGTGCAGCACCACCATTTTTTCAGTACCTGCTTTAACCCTATTACTGTATTCATGAAAAAAGATACAAAATGGTTGGGGGTCATTCGCCCCCCCCCCCTTGGATCTTGGCTCCCATAGGAGATAGAAAGACAAAATATAAGGGATAGGGTAAAACCATAGGGAACTCTGTTTTGTGCAATTTGCATGACCCTAGGTCAATATCTTCAAGGTCAAATGAGGTCAAATGAGGTCAACCTTGCCATATTAGGACATTGCTCCAGAAACTTTGCATTATCTAAAAAAACTATGATAGCTAGAAGAAATCTGCAAACAGCATTTGAAAGCCCTTGAAGCTCCAAATCGCCCCCCACCCCAGTTATAGGGTTAAGTTCAATAACATTGTGTGGCAAACCTTTACTTTTGGTCACATCATGTCAGGTCATCAAGTCAGGTAAAAGTAAAGACATGTAAACAGTAAAAGTGACCTTCAAAAAATTGATCTAGGTTGGCTGGAGGATCAAAAAATTGACACACTTTGAAAGCAATATTGCATAAATGTCCGACATCATTTTTGAGCCTTCAGGTGACTCAAGCATAGGCATAAGAACATCACAAAAAGTGGGGGGGGGGGGGGCAGTGAAACTTTGATCTTACCTTGTGGGAAGACCAACCCCCATATGATTAATTTATTTGCAGATTTGTGCTCCTCTTGCCTAGGTGAATCGTTTGCCACCTTAACTTTTGTCTTTGAATACAAATTGAAGATTTTAGCAAACAAAATATTGGCCAAGAAGTGGGGGGCCATGTCCCCCCTGTTCCTACGCCTATGGACTCAAGCCTAATGAAAGTTGTGATGCATGAATTGGTGTGTCATTTATCTTATCACCTTTTTTATTACTTCAAAATAGCTGTTTGTATATCAGTCATTTCTCCCTATACCTTCAACATTAGACTGGATCAAAGAAATTATGCACAATAAATTGATCATTTGGCTCTAGTGCCAGCAACTGATCTTGCCATAAGCATTATATCCACCTGATACCCTTTTGCATGCAATAGTCACAGGAGAAGAAAAAGGAACAAACAAAGAAGTCAGGAAACCTGATAGTTAGTGAGTACCAATCAGGTGTATCAGGTGACGGTTCAGGTTTCTGGATCGGGAGCTCAACGAGACACGTCAGACCTGTCTGAGATCGCATGACCAAATCCCTTGGCCTTGGCATAACATAAAAAAGTTAATTTATCCAGTGGTGTCTTTTACACATATATTACCATTTCTTCCATCCTTATCATCCTTCCTCGAGAAACTGGCACGAGTTTAAAAAAATCAGAATCCTAATCTCGATCCCAGTCCCAGTGGACATGAGGCACGAAACTGCCATAACTAGTATAGGTAATAGATATGCATCAAAATCCAAAGGAACATAAATTAAGAACAAGCACTTTTCAGTTGACAAAATATGAGTGACAATGTTACCTTATCCGATGTATTAGCGGAAAAAATCCGCAATTTCAGCTAACCAGCCGCTCACTGGTGGCCCCGCAGACTCGAAAAGGAACAACGGCGTGTGCGCGGAAAGTGACGCAAGAGGGACAAAACATTTTCTTTCTCGACATGGTAGCCCCAGTAATGGATGTCTTGGAAACGCATAGGTGCTCGCATCCTATGACCGTGGCATTTCTTATTGAGCATTAGCCTTTTACTTAGAAAGGTTGTGTATATTTTGCTGGCGACTAAGACCCTCAAACGGATAAAACCTGCACACTGGCGGATCCAGGGGGGCCAACGGGGCCAAAGTCAGACGTCAGGGGGGCCAAAATGCTGTATGCCCCCCCCCCCCTTCCAAGACAGAACTCTACCTTACTATAGGTATATCGCACAATCAGCACTCCCATCGTGGCTGTTTGGCCCTTTTTGGCCCCTCCCTTTGAAAATTGGCCCTTTTTGGCCCCCTCCCTTTGAAAATGGCTGCATCCGCCCCTGAACCTGCGGCCGCCGCTGATCGCAACACTGTCAAGACAAGCGAGTGATGATTGGCGCAGAATCTTGATCTCGCACTTCTCGTACGGGGATTTCTCTAGCTTCACGACAACGTCGACAACACAAAGTTGAATCAACGGGGAGAGTGAAGATCTGTGTATTGTACTTCGCACTTCATATGTACGGGTGTGGGAAACGGGGGGACGGGAGGAGACTCGTTCCGTAACGTCCTCGAACAAACGCTAATCATGTAGGAACGTTTCTTAGAATGAATCGACTTCGGAAAGGAACGCCTCTCCCTTCCTCGTTCCTGCAGGGTGGTGGCGCCCTTGATCAGAGACAGGTTTATGGTCTTGCACCTTACGCAAAAGATGGAAATCTGTCGTTGCTCACAACGCAAAGCTTTCGTTTTCCCGTGTATTCGGTTCACACCAGGCAGGTCAAACCTTGCGCAAAAAAACATGGAACGGAAAGCATGAGAAATAAGAATCATCTAGCTGTAGTAATAGAGAATTCACACCGCAGCGTCAGAACAACTGCAGCGCATTACGGAACATGAATAAACGCGCCGACCATCGCAAAAGCTGGTGCAACGTTGTGGAAAGGTAAAATAGCGTCAGTCAGGTTCAAAAAAGGTGATAGAGGGTGCCTTTCACTTTATGGGTCATGCCTGTCACTTCTCGATTCGCCGTACCAGATCCCAGTGCATGAACCGGCACAAATAATCGCGAACTAACGTTCCCAACTGAAGCACACTGAAACATGACCTGAGGTCGCTCTCAAGATGCAGAGACATAAACATTGCAGGATTCAATAAGAATGAAAGAAATCGAGAAATATATTATGCAGCAGGCTACGGGTGCGGGAACCGATTACACAGTTTACAAACGATGTGATGCGCGTTATGTACAGGTAATGGATAGGCCGGGTTATTGAGAACTCTCTAGCAACTAGGCTGGGGTGCTCGTTACATGAAAACCGAGAGCGAACAATCGACACGCAATGACCCAAATGAACAGGAAACACGCGTCCCTTTTCAAACATCCGTTACTCCATCGAACCCCAAGCCATTATGAACCATCGAACGTAACGCACGCAGAAAGCGACAGAAATAGAACGAAAGCCGCTTCCGACGCCGGCTTTGATCCAAGCCATTGTTTCGTGCACCGACAATTACAGCGCACCACGATGCCGTAATGCACCGCTCAGTCCAAACGCGGGCAAAGTTCCTGCTTTTGACGTGGACCACTTCGTGGGCTTGTGTAAAGTGGAGCTCCCTCGCAGCCCAGACATGACATGACATCGTTCATCCGAGGCTGGTTCTTTTTTGTATGGGTGCTCGGCCAGAGAACGCCCGATGGTCGCCCCCTCGGTGTCTGCCAACTCCGGTCGGATGAAGCTTCTATGACAGCTACTGACGGTCGCAAATTAAGTCGCCAGCAAGTCTGTTCCAGTGCAGAAGTGACCCAGCCGCAAGCCTCCAATGCATCTGCCTCAGTCGGATGAACTCTTCAAGGCGCCTGCTCTGGTAAGATGATGTTAAGCCGCGGCATCAGCCTCGAAGCTGTCAGAGCGGCGGCCGGCTGTTCCGTCCTCTTACTGCTGGTCTCCGCCGCCCAGCTCCTTAGCACGCTTGGTGGCCTCATCAACGGCAGACATCACGGCGAACCTGCAACACACAGACAGGATAGTTAGAAGGATCAGTAGGCATCTGGGCAGTCAGGTTCACTGAAACAAACTGGGCGGAGAAAGGCACTGAGGAAAGAAGAGTCACTGAACACCCAAACACATCCTTAAAAGAGGGAATGGCTTTACTATCAAAGTCGTGAAGCGTTTCCTTCAGTCAGTTGACAAAATGCATGTGACGCGAGGGCATTCTTGTTCAATGTTTAAATTGACATAGATTGGAGAGTCCAGGAACAGCACGAGCCCAGGAACAGCAACAGCAGGCCGCCGATGTCCGATCCTCCCGGAGCGGCCGCCTCCCTCAGTGTGTCAGTGTCAATGTCACGTGTCAGTGTCCGTGTCATGTACCAGTGTGTCAGTGTATGTCAGACTACTCACTCCAAACCACCCCGCTGCAGCGCCATCAGGCCGCAGATGGTGTCTCCTCCCGGAGCGGCCGCCTCCCTCGGTGTGTCAGTGTCAGTGTCACGTGTCAGTGTCCGTGTCATGTGTCAGTGTGTCAGTGTATGTCAGACTACTCACTCCATGCCACCCCGCTGCAGCGCCATCAGGCCGCAGATGGTGTTTCCCCCCGGGGCGGCCGCCTCCCGCCTCACGGTGGCCGGGCTGATGCCCTGCGTCAGGATCATGGCCGCCGTCCCCTGCGTCTGTGGAACGACAGGTGGTCACCGTCAGTGAGCCGGAGTTCGTGGAGGTCATAGGAGACACTGCGCTATGCTAATGATGAGTGAGTCAGGAGTGATGATAATGATATGGTTATTTTGGTGACTAATGGTGGTATGATGTCGCATAGTTGC
Source organism: Balanus nubilus (assembly GCA_031763405.1). Taxonomy (NCBI): domain Eukaryota; kingdom Metazoa; phylum Arthropoda; class Thecostraca; order Balanomorpha; family Balanidae; genus Balanus; species Balanus nubilus. Next base: position 7,635 of record JARFNZ010144075.1, read on the forward strand.
ACGAGTCGTCATATCAGTCTCTCTACATTGGTCCCTTTCCCAGCACTAACACCACAAAACCAACATCCTACATCAATAACGGAATGACTGTTATAGCTCTATATATCACCTAGTATAACACACACTGTCAGTCTTCATTGTCCAGATGCACTCCGACCACAACACTCGCCACTGCATCATAGACATAGACTACATAGACAACACAACACAAACCGTCCGCCTGTCAGAGACGGACCACAGAGCCTCCCTCTCCCGACCCCACGCCTCCGTCCCGTCCCGTCCCGTCCCCGACACTCACCACCTGCGCGGCCATCTGCACGGCGTCCTCCCACCGGACCCCGTGGTTGGCCGCCCCCGTGGCCAGCGCGTCGATGAAGGCGGCCGCGTAGGCCGGGCCGGCGCTGAAGGCCGCGCTGTGCACGTTCATCATGTGCTCCTCCACCTTCTGGCACAGGCCCAGCGCTGAGAACATGGTCTCCATTGTGAGGAGCCAGGTGTGCGGCAGGTCCGGCGGCGCGCTGTACACTGCGGGCAGAAGGGGAACACGTCAGACGCTATGTATGGTCTGTGGAATCAGGATAGCGAGAATTATGTTCTATTCCCAAGAAACAGGAACACTTCTGTACAGGGCGAGGTGTTATCATTAAATACTACTTTGTATCGTTAAACATTCAGAGTAAAACAACTGATCCTGCAGGGTGTAATCTGTATGCATCTTCATATGAATCACAATGCCTAGTCGCGCGGCCAAGACCACCATCCAACATTTGACCAGATATATCCAGATACACAAGACCCTTAATAAAAAAACGTTTCTTTTTTACACACAGTCCCAACACTCACCGCATACGCCCTCGCCGATGGCCACCGTCTTGGAGGGCACGCAGCGGATAACGTAAATGGGCTCCTCCGGCATTACCTCGGACAGCATCTGACGGCGGCGTGGGACAACATGGGCGTTATGGGAGAATATGGAACAAGTCAACCAGATGGCTCCCGGTTCGACATCTGCCGCCCGAGCTGCGAGAGCTTCTCATCAGCTGTTGGATGTCTAGTGGTGAAGGACAAACATCGATGTTTGCAGTGTTGTATTGGTCTCCAAGGGTACAAGGTCCCAATAATCTGATAATCCACGTTGCAATTCATGCTGCATTGCTGCTCAAATTCATGAAACTAGCGGTAACAATTATCACGAGCATAAAAATGATGAATATGAAAGTTTCTTAGTTGACAAGAGAAAAGGGAAGAAAAGTTAACAAGAGAAAAACAACACATCCCTTAAGAACGATCGCAGACTGAGACCGAGCCAGTGGGTTACTGTGCCTATCACTCTGTAAGAGGCAGTTCGCACCTAGCCAGAGTCCGCACCTGAGTGAGTCTCTCCTGGGTCACACCGCTGACTGTGGAGATGAAGCAGCGCTCCACGCCGTCCCCAGGCGGCTCCAGACCGGCCACCAGCGCCTCCAGCTCCGCCGGCGCCACGGCGATAAACACCACGTCACACTGACGGATCAGCGCGTCTGAAACGGTAACCAGTGACGTCAATATTACGTCACGGGAGACTCCAGCTCTGCCAGAGCCACGTTACACTACTGGATCAGCACGCCTGCAAGGTTCACATTGAGTAGTGACGCCAATATTACGTGACGGGAGACTCCAGCTCTGCCAGAGCCACGTTGCACTACCGGATCAGCGCGTCTGCAAGGTTCGCATTGAGTAGTGACGTCAATATTACGTCACGGGAGACTCCAGCTCTGCCAGAGCCACGTTGCACTACTGGATCAGCGCGCCTGCAAGGTTCACATTGAGTAGTGACGTCAATATTACGTCACAGTGATCGGCGCGTCTGGAAGGAGGCGGCAATGTCAAAATCACACTGCTATGAACTTACTCTATTTCATATAAGCTCATCCTGGAGCTCGAATCACTTGAAGTCCTCGAATCAGTCTTCAGTATAACTTCCAAAGTATAACCAGCATCCTTTTATCAAATGCATAGCTCAGCAGTTGTCACAACTTGAAATGATGCAAAGGCAACACATGCTCACTATTTCCCATTGTCATGCCTGCCTCCACTCAGTTACTCACTGTTGTTGTGCATTGTCTTGCACTTCCAGCGTTTCCATACGTTCTGGTTTCGCTCGGTGGGTGAACTGACCATGATACAGCCGGACGAAGTCAGACCTGCAGGCACAAAAGGGTCAGATGTCAGTATCGCAGGACCCTCAGTAATCGCCGTCATCACTTCCAATATCAGATCTCCACCCTACAAATAACCAGAACAAAAACTGAGTCAAAGCACCCAAGGAAAAAAAGAAGCAAACAAACAAAAAGACATAATGATGACATCATCATGACAAAAGACGATCGCTGACGAAGTTATGGAATACATAACGAAAGCTCCGAACGACCGAACTCTTGTGGGGAAAGTCCATATGAATAGCCTTTTTAAACCTTAAACTCTGCATGTCATTTATTTAATAAATACATCATCTCTTAGCCTTGCACATAGCCGATTTCTGACCATCAGACTACCCCCTCCCTTTACACCCGCCGTTGTACAACAGCCCTTGTTCAGAGTACCAAATACCAAGTACCAAGTACCGGCCACTGACCTTTGTTCATCATGTCGGTGGCGATGGCCTGCGAGATTTTGCCGGCGCCG
>JARFNZ010144086.1:0-10297 GCA_031763405.1 Balanus nubilus
ACGGTGTTCATCTTACACTCAGCAGGAAACCCGTTTTAACTATTATAAGGGACATTCTACAACCATCTTAGACTGCAGTTTTAGCTTTGTTGTTCTCCACCTCAAAAGAGTTTCGAACTACACCGTCTATTGAAAGCGTCTGGCTACAGCGAATACATCAACACAACACTGAACAGTGTTTCGAGTTTATTTCAGAAAAATAAATAACTTCGCTAATAACTCGAAAAAAATATATTTTTCGTAATTTTGTATTGCATGCATGCCGGGCAAGATAAAACACGACTCAGTGAAAATCTGCCCTAACTTAGTTGTGGAGAATGTCCGGCGAATTAGGGAATAATGGAGGAGTTGCTGAAATGTAGGGGTCGCTGGTATATTTGAGATGTCTGGTGACAAAACAAAATAGTTTGACTCTATGATGTCATAAGTAGCGGCAGGTACCGTGCAACTGAAACAGTATACCTGACGGGTGGTGTCGCGAGTTGTCAGAAATGGTAGCCGATAGCGACACGTGACCATAAACTAATAAAGCCACTGAACTGACTCTCATATAGCCACTGAATTGGGTGCCTGGAGTCAAACCGAAGAGCTGAATGGGCCATTTGGGAACGTTCTGTCATAGCCAGTTGGCTGCTGTCATTTTTTGATGACGCGACTATACACAGTCATAATCAATTTGTGAAACTTTGACAGGTTTCTGTTGATTCACTTGAGTTTCAGGAAGATTTTCCGGGCAATAATACAGTATATTTACTGGTGGTTGCTCGGCTCAACAAAACGCAGTACCTATGCAATACGAGGCGATGGGAAACGTATTGAGCGATATGTCTGATGAGATGCACCTTTCTTCATTAACAATCTTTGCTTGCGAAAGATATAACCTTAGAAAAGGTTAGTATAACCAGTTTAATGGCGCTTTCGAACAATACCGCTATTTTACATAAACGAAGAAAAGTCAGCAATAGGCTGAAGCTTAACTACTGCACAACCTCCACCAAACCTGTGACGAAGGAGGTTCGTCGAAGTAAGCTCACCACTAGCCGGTGGTATTACACCACTCTTCGTCACCAGCGAGCTGACAGGCCCTTCTATATACCATGAACTGGCGATATACTATATACTTCTATATACTACCACGTCCTCTGGACGCGACGTCCTCTGGACGCGACGTCCTCTGGACGCGACGTCCTCCACTGTGGATAGGGGAGTCGGAGAGTCGGCGGAGCTTTGGGTTGTCACGTCTGCGAGAATGGAATACTGGCCGCTCGGGGAGACGAACGCTAACTAGATGGAGTGCCATGCCCTGTTTCTCCATTCGCTTGAGGACTCGTTCGTTTTGTTCCACGTCCGTCAGCGTGAAATGACGCGCGACCAGCTGACACGGGGAGAGATGAAGCTATCTTTTTACGGATAGCCGTGCGATGTCTTTCTGGCGATACGGTATTGCTTTATTGACGATTCGACCAGCTCTTTGACGGGTTTGATAAAACGCCTCGTGTATCTGGGACGATGAGGCAACGTTTGATAAAAATAGCCCTACATGCTGTGAAATGGAATAACTTTATTTGATGCTCTTGACATGTAACGCGATGATTTTTCGAGAGAATTTCTAGCATTGCTGTGCCGATATGTTGGAACAGCAAAATATAGCATAAGATCGACAGTGACGTGAAATAACATGCTCACGGTTTTGCGAGAAAAGTGGTGCAACAGGTTTATGAATGTTCTACAGAAACAAAAAGCATCCTTACTTTTTGTTTGCAGTTTCTTATTTCACCCGTTCCTTTCTTTGGAAACTGCGTTTCACAATACACCTGTAGTACTGCATGTCTACCCAACTTCATTGCAACAATTTTAATGTTGATAAAAGTTAAACACACCGCTACAATGTGCACACGAAAATTGTTGCGCACATCCATCGTGCAAAGCCTGGCAGAGTCAACATACCCCTGGCAACAGCTCAGTGGGGACGGCCGGAATCCCGGAAGCCCTCTCCACTTCAAAATATTTGTCAGCGAGTTAACCTTGGAAGAAAAACAAGAAGCTGGGTCAGCAGCTAATTCCGCCGTCGGCTCGTCTTGACCAAACAGAGAAATCCGCAGCGTTCGGCGGCGGCCAGTCAAGCTGCCACGAATTATCCCTCCCCTGCTGCTGGAAGGGGGGAGTTCAAACACTCTCCCTCAATTCTGTTTTCAGAGACAGTGGAACTCTATTTTCTCACCAACGTATCCCACAACCTTTTCGCACCTTTTCTTAACAACATTACCCTAGGTCATTTCAGGTCTAGTCACCAGGTCAGATCAAGTGACCCCACCTTCCAAAACGTGTGCGGTTGTGCCTCGGCCACAGGATTGAAAGAAAGATAAGGATCTTTGATAATTGCACAAGGTCAATCCGTACCTACAAAGTGTTTGGCTCTGATTATTTTTTAATCGATAGTTGTCATTATCATGCAATTTAGGTGTAAAGGTAATAACTGTCATGTAATTTAGGTAGGTGGTTTAGGTACATGCTTCTCTTCATCCATATTCATCCTTCAGCAGCAACAATCAGCACCGGAGGATATCACCATTATCGTGACGTGTGCGAATCTGCTTTTTTTCTGTGTCGTTTAAAAAGTTTTTCTTCAGGTTTGGCGGCAAATAATACAAAAACTGTACGAGTGGTATTCCCAACCCCTTCAACTGTAGATAGCATGGACGTTAAAAACTGGAAAGTCAGGCACAGGACGTTTTTTTCAGTTGAAAGTGTTCTGATCACTCCAAGTCTCCAAGTCATTTTGTGTAATCTAAAAAAAAATAGATGATGCCACATTACGGAAGAGGATCCTGGTTCGGGAGGAATGCACCCATTTCAGCCGGTTATAACTCACTTACTCTCACTCTAAATGGCGGTGCATTGCTGTATGCGAGAACCAACGCAATAATTCATATTCGTTTTAGATTCAAAGAAGCATGATGTTAATATTCATATTTCCGATAGCAACAAACATATTGTCAAACATTAATATTAATCAATCATTCGTCACAATAAATTTTACCTAATCAATCAATAACCATGGATCAATAACTGGAAGAGCAATTAAAATAACGGGCATCTATCCACTGTCAAGCTAGCCAGAGGCATGAAAAAGTTATATTTTCTGGTGTTCCGATAAGAACACAAGAATGACATTTCTGAATGTGTTAGTGAAGAACGTCCTCCAATGGAATGTTCGCGAACAAGCAGTCATATAATGGACAACGGAACACGTGTTCTTATAAAACCCTGTAAGTGTACACCCATTCGTTCAGAACTGATACTGATTTTCAACACTGATACTGCTCGTCGTAGAACATAACACCGCCTATATTACCATTCGATAACGCGCTTCCGCAGTCAACACGGATGAATTCCCTACTGTTCGGCAACCAGACTCCGCCGCGAACCCGAACGTCTGCCATGTTTCACCCGAACTCGCAATGATCCAGACACATCCGTCTCGACACTTTACAACGGGTTGTACCAAACAACGGTAACTTGAGCCATTTGTAGCTGTCGGCACCAGGCGGCCATTACTGACATTGGGTCACCGCGACTAACATGAGGGCAGCCCGGTGCCCCGTCTCAGGTGGTCCATGTCTAGCCAAGAAGTTTGCATCTGCCGCTGTTGCTCTGGCCAGACGTTTATATTCGAGATGTGGAAAGCTACAGAAACTTGCCAAGGAGCGTTTTAGATCCATGGAATGAAAAAGACACGTCAAGTAAATATGAATTACAATCATGGACATAAGATCATCCAAAAGTTACACAACAAATAAGCATATTCATATTTCAGTACACGAGTGAACGTCACTTTTATTTGCCTTAAATTCAAACTGTGGTCCGAGTTTATGTGGTTTACAACAGCCGTCCGTGTTCACTAAGTCCTCATGTCTGCCGCAAGCGCTGCCACGGTTACACCTGTAGTTGCTGACGACCCCTCCCCTTGCGCCTTTCTCATTCCGCAGGTACTGGGCAGTGACCAACATCAACTACATCCAGTCTCGCAACTCGCGCCGCGTTCTCACCATGATCGTGATGGTCTGGGTGTTCGCTCTGGCCATCTCGGTCGGCCCTCTGTTCGGCTGGAAGGACCCCAACTTCGAGGACAGGTATGGCGTCATGACACATTTTTGTATATTTGTCAAAATGTGAATTCGCATCTCCCGTCATGTAATTATTCGTTCACTGTTACCACTTAATTGCTTCATAGATATTTGCCTGAGTACACATACACATACACAAGTACAATTATATACACATACACACATACATATGTATGTATGAACCTTGATTACATTATGACAATGCGTCCGTGTAAGACCAAAAAGCGGTTGACGGCGCATCTAAAATAACCTAGAGTTGGATATTTCCAATGTATTTTAGTTCAACCTTTTGTGAGAAGCCCCCTTATGCATGTTTTGATGGTAAGCTCAAATTATGAATAGCAATTGTAATATTCCATCTTGGTTTCTTTTGGACACTGACGCCTGGGGGCTGCGGCGCTGCCGATACGAGCAGTGTACGTGACCTGCAAGGGCTAGTGAGCTCCGAAAAGCCTACCAATACACAAAAAACGGGGCCGAATGGTTACTGCATACTTCATATGTATTGCGATCCGGACCATTTGAATCTCATTGTTCCCTGGGAATACCAATTGTTGAGACCAATCGTTGGAAGAAAGTGAATGCGGAGAAAGGAAATAGACTGGACTGGAGACCTAAAGGAAATAGACCTGGAGCTGCAGATGTAAGGGACTACATTATATCAAGCACAATACCTCCGGTTTCTTGTATTTTATGTTGTGGCGTATGGAAAGGTCAATTTGCTTAACTTCCGTTTTAGAAAGGGCAACTGTAAACATCATGCAAAATGCAAAAGGCGAATCACTTCATTCAATAAAAAGGAAATAATCATGGCCGAATATTTAGCGGTGTGGCTCTTTCCGAAATACATATTTTTGTACTGTCATGAATTTTGCCGATCACAGTGGGGAAAACACCTAAATGTCAATAGTTTCAACGCTCAATCGTAATTTTTAAAGGAAAATAATTACATTTTACCATAAAAATGGAACTAAAAGTTTATATGGAAGCACGAGGCACATTTTTTGGGGTATATTTCGCACATTTTTCATGCGACACCACATAACAAAAATATATTTGAAGTCAAAGTTGGCAAGCGTTTCACGTTTCATTTCGACGATATACTTGCCAAGTATTTGACATCGTTCGAATTTCCAAATTATTTCGAAGTCAAAATACCGACCATTTTAATAACACAAGTGCTTACGATGTTCGTGAATCATCCAAATGATGTAAATAAAATCACTAAGGTCCTTCCAACTCATTTCAATTCTCAAAACATCATTTGATAAATATATATTTTATTACTTGATTCTCATGCCCTCATTTCCGACATTTAGCAGCCTTGTTAAAAAACGACGGCATTGATAAACGGTTGTTTTTACGATGTTTTGAAACACAAAAAGTACCAAAAACGATAATAGCATAAACATCAGCGCGGAATAATTAAAATGTTGTATTTTCAGTTAGAAAATATATTTAAGGTGCCTTAAACTCAATGTTAATATTTCTCCACCTATTAAGGTGATTCGGGTAGGCACTCAATTTAAACAAAGAAATTCGTATTCGCGTTAGCACCTTAACTATCTTTTGCATGGCAGCTGTTTTCTCTACTGTGCATACATAGGCGGTCCGGGGCCACGCTGGTGAAGGGAACGAAGAGAAGCTTTTTCAATTATACGTCATAACATTTTAAACAGTTCCATATCTTAAACTTAGGAAATGTGTATTAGATTAGGATGATGTAGATGTTGTAGATATGGTAGATGTCATCACCTATAAGGAGCTGACAGTTATCATCATATTTAACCCGCCATTGGCTGAGATCTCTGCCGAACACCATTGACTGGGGGGCAAAAAGTGTTCCCCCGTGATTATCTCCGGAACAAATGATCGCGGCTCGGCGGCGTTCGAGAGCTCTCAATGAAATGCATCTAAAGCATACACACAATTTGTGAATTGAGGTCACGTGTCAGGTCAAGTCAGTTCAATTAAATTAATTTTACAGGTTTTCTTTATGAGCTTCTTTTTCATCCGTTCAGGTTGTTGACGGGCTCAGCGGTTTTCTGGATTATGGTATTGTTTTTCGCTAGTGATGTTCTTTTCACTTCAGAATCGTTTAACAAGTTGCATATTTTTGACCGACATGCTTTTCCCATGATGCCCGTGGGACAGTTTGAATGAATTTTTGGTGGGAGAAACGAACCCAAAGCTTTGCGAGAACTAATTGATGGCATGCCGTTTCAAGGAAGTATACACTTTTTCACGATTTTTCGGATAAATAAGAATATGCCTCATTCTCTGATCCGTGGCTATGGACTCATGCTGACAGACTCACATAATATTTATTTCATCCCGCTATCTCGTAATGTGCCTTAGTTACAAGGCATTGTACCTTACTTATTGAACGAACGAATACAATAACGCTGCTCAATCTTCACACATGACAAGGACCATTACTGACAAATGTTGACAAAGCACACACTACAACGACCTATAAATGACAGACAAACTACTCAACGTAGTGCATCGATGTTGCTGTGTTTCGCAAATAGCCATATACGCCCACTGACCAACGAACACCGTGTGTAACCATGGCAAATGTCAATACCAGCAACCACTAAATAATGGAGTGCCACTCATATTCGTCAGATCACCACCCCGCCGCATTGACTAGCATTCCTCCTTTGTTTCGCCGCAGGGTGTACGTCGACCACGAGTGTCTGGTGAGCCAGGACGTCGGCTACCAGGTGTTCGCCACCATGGCCTCCTTCTACGTACCCCTCGCGGCCATCCTGTCCCTATACTGGCGCATCTTCCAGGCGGCGCGGCGACGCATCAGGCACAAGGTCGGCTCAAACGGCAACGCGAAACGCAACCGGTACCAGCGCGCCGCGCCTCCGCCGCCGCCCTCCGAGACGGCGCCCATCACCTGCAGCAGAGTCTCCGAGTACGAGCTCTCCAGCTGCACGCCGACCAACAACGGCAGCGCCGCAGCTGGAGGGGTCAGCAGCGTGGACGTCATCCCGCGCGACGCGGAACACCGCAAGAAGAAGACCAAGAAGGAGACCCTGGAGGCGAAGCGAGAGCGCAAGGCGGCAAAGACGCTGGCGATCGTCACGGGTGCGTTTATCGTGTGTTGGTTGCCGTTCTTTGTGACGGCGCTGATGTCGCCGCTCTGTGGAGAGTCCTGCAGCTTTAGCGACGTCATGATGAGCTTCTTTTTGTGGCTCGGATGGTTCAACTCAACGCTGAACCCGATTATCTATACGATTTTCAGTCCGGACTTTCGCCAGGCGTTCAAGAAGATTCTGTGTGGGCGGGCGGCGGTGAATGGGCGGAGAGTACGCTAGTATGGGCCGAAAAAGTGATTAACTGTGGTTAAAAAGTGATTAACTGTGGTTAAACTCTTAGCTGAGCAGCCCCTGAGTACAGAAGGTGTATATCGCAAGAGAGAGACAAGTTATCAGTGTGAATAGCATCGGTGCTACCTATGTGCGACTTGGAGACCAGTGAAGGCATGTGTCTGGTGAAGTGTTATGACGTTGATAATGCAGTACTCAACTGAGTGACTTGATATAACGCGTAGTGTGATGTATTTTCTGGCAACGAGTGTCTATCGCTTTGTTTCCTGTCATGGTTGCGGCCGAGAGCCGCAGAACGAAGTGCGTTGACTCACATTTGCACGCACCTCTCACTGCGGTATATTGGAGACTTTCTCTTCAGCGCCTCATTGTCGGTCGCGCTTGTCCGTGCGTCACGTGCCGCGCGTGCCACGTGCCACGCGCCACGTGCCGCCGCTCGCACGTGAGGCCCGGACACACGTGCGGAGCTCAACGGGCCACTCGAGGCCAGCTTCCCCATAACGTTTCCATAAAGCGGACCATTTCGCCCAAGTCGTACCACGACGGGTCGCCCGAGTCGTCTGCGTGCGAGAGCGTCCAAGAAGCAAGGCTGCTGCAAAGGAGATGCGCGTTGAGCCCCGCTCGTCTCCTATGCACAGCTCCTGCTGCTGACGCGCGCTCGCCGTGCGCAGGGCGTCCGTTCGGCAGCGTACACCGGGAGGGAGTCGTGCTGAGGGTGTACAAACCGCGCCGCGAGGCGTAGGTAACCCGCCCCGTCTCCAATATGTGTACGGAAATATATGCCAGTTAGAGAGGCGATTGGTGTTGACGGTGACGATGACAAGTTGGATTTGATATCTGAATTAAGATATATCCGAACGAAGCTCAACAGCACCTAGCCAGGGGCTCACCATAATAAGACGGCGGACGCATTTATTCATACATCAACTTGTATGAATAAAGGCAAATCGGCACAGACTTGACAGACCAGTATATCTACAAAATCCGGCATAGATTTAACCACCATCTCGACTCAAAACCACACTATTCATTCTAGAACAATTTTTCACACAATGAAGAAGTTCTGTACAATGTTGCATACACTTGTAAAGAGCTGCATGGCAATGTGGATGCAGCACCAATATGAAAAAATGGCCTCCTTGAACCATATACAGGGTGTTTCATAAAAATGTATCCACTCGTAAAAATCGATATAACTCCAATAGGTTTGGTCGCAAGCTTTTGTACTTACAACCATTCGAAAGTTGATGAAATTGTATATTACATATGTGCAAATAACCACATCTAGGTCATATTCAACTGTACTGCAATGAAAACGACGGAAAAAATGTGACAAAAACATAACTTCATTTTTTGTTTGTTTAAGTGATCCTTAACAAACCAAGATCACGCTACACATCAAACAGTAGGTCCTAAGTGGTAGATCAACTACTCCCTAGCAGCCAACAGTAACAAACATAAAGGAAGCGTGACATAACAACAACAACGAGGTTCGACAATCGGAGCACAACTTTGTTGCATTTTGGGCATCTTCTGTGATCACCAAGTCATAGCGGTGATCACAGAAGATGCCCAAAATGTCGGCAGCCGGACTGCACACAAAGCTGCATTCCCCGTCGCACGATGGCCATGGCCTGGCGGCAAAGTTCGGGTGTGATGGTGGCCAGGTTCCCTTCCCTGATGCTCTCTTCAGGCCATTCAAAGTGTGTGGTTGAACTCGGCACACAACAGTCAGTCGGACAGTCAGTCGGGTCCTCTCTCTACCCACTTTGAAGTCAATGGACGACCTTTTCTACACAGTCATGGGCCGTGAAACTTCCCAACGATAAAAATACGGTTCTCTTTCGAAAGCTGATGCATGTTTGCCACTGATTTGTGCAAAAACGATCGGTACATTTCTTTTCACGTTTGATAATAATCACGTGACAGCACGTAGCTCCATGTTTGTCTTCATGCACGGTTGCATCCACCAGTTTCTGGATAACATTATGTTTAAATTAGCTCGGTGATCGCATATTTTTGGCAGTTTTTCACTGCTGTGATGCTACGTAACTAGGAGTTAGACGGGATTGTTGTTCACATATGTGATATAACATTTAATTGGCTTTACAATGCTGGTACATCCAAAGACCTGCGACCAAAACTATCGGAGTTATCATCGATTCCCGAATGGATACATTTTTATGAAACACCCTGTATAACATAACACCATGTACATAACATAGAGATCATAAAACCCATAGCATAACATAGATAACAGATGTTATGTTGTCCGTGCTTGACCACATCCATCTTTTTACCCTTCTGTCTCTTGTGATACTCTCTTCTTGTCTCCTATCTCCGGCTTTGTACTGCTGCATGCAAGTGTATAAATGAGAATGAAAAATTAACTCGACAATATCCATCACCTGGGCTCATGTCTGTGTACTCCCGCTTAGTAAACACAAGCCCGGAAAGCCCATAGGGGCATTCCACGTCAAATGGATCACAAACAGGTGGTTTTTTACCTCACCCCCTTCGATTTTCTTGAAACTTTGTGGATTCGCTGCCTCATCGATGAAAACATTACATGAGCATTTTTGTCAAGTTTGACCTTGGGTAGCTGAGCTAGAGGTCATCGAACTTTGACCTGAACCAATTACATCCCAAAGTTCGAAAGCCTATAACTTTGTAAGTTGTTGTGCCAGTGTCATGAATTAAAACGCATGTTATAGGCAATTGGTGCAGATTTATTTTGCATATAAAACATATAAGGTCAATGACCTTTGACCTTATTTGACCTTGAATTAAAGTATTAATATTTGAATAGCAAAAAACACGCCTATT
>JARFNZ010144097.1:0-10296 GCA_031763405.1 Balanus nubilus
ATTACTAGTCAAAGGTCAAAGGCCAACTTAGGTCATCTGAGGTCAGTGACCTCGCTTGACCTGTAATACGTCATGACATCATTTTAACCCGTAGTTGGGTAAAATGAATGTGAAAGTCGAAATCAGCGCAGTAAAAACACACCATAGAAAGCTCTGAAAATAAAAAGTCACCCTAGGTCAACAGAGATCAGTGACCTCGGTTGACCTTTGGGGGGTCGTAACCTCATCGGGAACCATGGAGGTCACACGGTTACACCTGTTTGTATACTCCTGAAAATCAAAATCAGGAAGCGCGCGAGTTATAAGCAACGATATGCCATGCAACGCCATTTGCGCTTGACATGACCTTGAGAAAAAGGTCACAGGTCACGGGTCATCGGGGTCACGGTTTCGAAATATTCAGGATAGGTGTAAAATTGATCAATACTAAGGTGTCGAAAGTTTTGTCGTGATCTGTCGCTTTTTACGTGAGTTATTTTCGAAAAATCGATGGGGATGGCAACCACCCCCCTACACTGGCGAGGGTTAATAAGATGATTACCATTAGAGCATGTTCTTTTTATATTTTTCGTCAACTGGGTTAAATCAGTTTATGATTTTTATCTTCCCGAAGAGCACCTACCCTAAACTACTATCAGCCAACTCAAATATTTGCTAACACATTCCATTTAGACAGAACCGTTTAATATATTGCATGACTGCTTACTGCAATTAGGTGCATTTCATTACATGTCATTCAGTGATTCCACGGAATTTATAGTTTGAGTACGTATTACACCACAAGTACTAGGTTTCACTGTACTGAAGTACTCGTAACTCAGAATAATGAACGAGTAATTATTGTATTAGGATAATTACAGGACAACTTATCGTTTTTTGTATTGATCTGAGGCTAATGCCTGCTCATTGAGTCAAACCCACTGTTTGATTTGAATAAACTTGGTCTCACTCTTCAACGTCCAAACTGACCTCTGATGTCTGAACCAGCAAACCTTTAATCTCTGTCCCTACTGACAGCGAACAATCAATCGAGGATTTAAGACCGGCTGACTGTTTAATGTGGTAACAATCCACCCGCCCGGTCCCACCAGTATCCAAACGGTCATCAAACGAACTGAAATAAAGAATGACTCATTTCGCTCGAATGACCTGCGCCATGTTGATCGTCACGTTTATTGGCCGGCGCTGGCAAACCAATCAGCATCACACCGGCACATCTGTATCCAATATTCATCACTAATCAGCGCCATGTGCAACGCTGCATGAGGGCCGTATGAACTGAGGAGGGGGTGGGGTGAGGCAGTCTACAGGTTCAAGGCAATCACATCACTTAACGCTGATCAACTCGTAGCACAGCCATCTGTGTCAGGTCATTGGGTGCATTTTTAATGTTTCCCTTTGCAGTACAATGAAATGTCATATGCAATATGCATTTGAATGTGAATGCCCCCACAAAGCTGAATGTCACGGCTTACAAGGGGAGTTCATCTGTTTCAGAGATATTAAACTCTTGCTGTTCTGTGAAGTAATTTCTTTTTCACTTTAACGAATCACAACTACTTGGTCAATGGAGCGAGCATGAATTTTATTGAACTCGCACGCACCTGTGATGCGCCAACAATGCCGACTGACCGCACTGCTGACCGGTCTCATCCGCCGCCATCACTGACATGTGTCTGTCTATTGCATTGTTGACACGTGTAATGGCGACATGTCTTTGCTCTACGATCGCGTGTTTTTGCTGATTCATCGCCCCACCATGATTTAACGTATACTTTGATGCACGTAATTAATAATAACTGGTATATATGGCAGTTGTTGAACTAAGTCAGGCTGTCGTTGTTCGGAGTCTGTGGACTCCTTTTTATAAACCACGTTGATCATCGATCTCGATTGCAATAGAGAGGTAGGTGAGTTTGGTGTGCTCGATTGCAGGGTGCTGGCTGTACTGCACTATTAGTGGCCGTCGTCTCCAGAAAACTGGAGCTCACGCGCGCAGAGAAGCACGTCCATAACTTCATGATGGATACGCAGCTCACGAAACGGGTAAGTCACCAGAGGCTCCGGGCCAGAAGAGAGTAGGGCAAGGAGAAGGTGATCATTTAGAAACTTCTCACATCATATTGTAGTTTATTGTACAATTCATAATGTATTTTGTTTGACGTGTGACTGCACAAGTTCGTGATTAACGCTTAGCCAACTCATAAAACGGAGAAGTTCGGAGAAGAAGACTCATAAAACGCAAGTAAAATAAATAAAACTCAATAAGTCATAATAAACATAAATAGAGCTCATAAAACTGGCCAACTCATGAACGGAGAAGTTCGGAGAAGTTTCGGATATCTGAACCTTCGGGTCTGTGAGAGACTGCTTGTAAACTGACTTTTGTTTCCTTCTGTGGAAGATGCTTTGATAACAACGCTGTGTGAGTGGGTTGAGTAATGAATATTAAAGTGTCATGTTGGTGTTATGATCTTTTTCCATGAATGTCGAGAGTAGGTCGCTTGTTTTTGCGTGACTTGTGTATTATGCCGGGGTGGGTGGGGGCTTTGCTGCATTACATTACGCCATGCCCAATTGTGTTCATTTAAACTAAATTGTATTGTTAAATGTTCAAAACCGTAATATCTGTTGGGGGCTACATCTAAGTTCCCGTGGTGGCTGCTAGGTCACACGTGATTTATATGGCTGCATTTTGCACGTGGTCAGCAGTTCTGTTTAGAGTGACTTTGTCCACGCCGTGCGAAGAGCGCTCTCGGCGAGTCTCCAAGGCGTTCACCATCCCGCCCACGTGGGCTGTAAGCCGTACTGCGTACCGACACCCCATTCAATCATCGTCCAATTTGTCGACTCCAGTCATGGCGCACCGCACAGGGCAGTCGCACTCGGCTGCTTCATCACCTTCCCATCTGTGTTCCGGTCACTGCGGTCAGCGACTGGCACGAGCCCCATCCCCTCTCCTCCCCCGTCTGACACCTCTAACGCCGCCACCTAGCCTGTTTGATATTCCGCGCCGGACAGACCGGTCGGAGCAATTGGCGAAAATACCCCGCTCCGGGCGGCGGCGCTTTGTAGCCGGTGCCCCGATTGACCCGTCTGACCCGGCGTAATCAATCTGACTGGCCCGTACAGAAACGACCGCCCGCAGCCGGCTCAGCCGGCCATTACAGACGAATGTCAGCCGGCGAAATGAAACGTTTGTTTCGGGAAACTTGTACTGCTTTTAATGGTTCTCTTGGTACTCGGACAGTAATCGAAAATCGTTACTTGCAAACGTTAAAATGTTATACGACTTTCCATGGCGACAAATAAGAAACATCATGATGTTCATGGTTGTTCTTGTGCAAATGTTAGTTTTTATTGCGAGTCCATATGTGGATGAATTTGGAAAACACGTTTTCCTCTCGGCGCCGTTATACGAAGTCCATTTTTGTTTATAGCCATCGACGACACGGTTCCAGCGTTTCCGGGAATTCACCTAGTCCTTCTTCATCGATAGACGCTTTCTGAAAATCAAAACTACTGGGTACACATTCCTGCTGATGTTCGACAGGCTCTGAGCAGGAAGGCCTATCCGATCGTGGGACATGGCCTGCTACCCAGATGGTCTGACAGTGCTGGTCTGACAGTGCTGGTCTGACAGTGCTGGTCTGACAGTGCTGGTCCGCCTGATTGCTGGTCTGACAGTGCTGGTCCGTCTGAGTGCTGGTCTGACAGTGCTGGTCTGACAGTCCTAGTCCGTCTGACAGTGCTGGTCTGACAGTGCTGGTCTGTATGACAGTGCTGGTCTGACAGTGCTGGTCCGTCTGAGTGCTGGTCTCACAGTGCTGGTTGGACAGTGCTGGTCTGTATGACAGTGCTGGTCTGACAGTGCTGGTCCGTCTGAGTGCTGTTCTGACAGTGCTGGTCCGTCTGAGTGCTGGTCTGACAGTGCTGGTCCGTCTGAGTGCTGGTCTGACAGTGCTGGTCTGACAGTCCTGGTCCGTCACAGCGCTGGTCTGACAGTACTGACATGCCGACCCGACACTCGCTGGCCGCTGGCTCCGGGGCGAACAAACGACCTCCCTCTAATTAGCTGCACATATAGTCAAAGCAAACAAAGCACTGGAGCAGCGTACGAAGTCGCCGTGACCGGCGTACTACCGGGCCGCGTCACGTATTGGCTCGTTCATATGGCCAACTACACTAATTGGCCGCGTACGGAGCACGAACGGGAGAGTCAACAGGCGGCCAGCCGGGAGGGAGCTGCATCCGGCCGGGGACGGACCGACCGACCGGCCGGCGCTTTGCGGCGCGGCGGCGCGCACTGCCCTTCGTTTAGTTCGCCGCTCTGTCAATATTGAGCTCGCGGCTGTGTTTGTGTTTCGCGATGGTGCTGTCAGTCGCGCTGGAATTGGACGGCGGACCCCGCCGGCCCGATCCGAGTCGGCAGCGTCGACGACAGCGGCGGCTCGCTCCGTCCCGTCAGCGGATTTCAGCGCACGTGTGTCACCGCCGTCACCTTGTTCGACCGTGTCTAAACGGCATGCTTACAGCGCATGACGCGCTAGGGCGAATCAATGGCGGTGCGGTACGGCACGGCACGGCTGTGCACGGAACGGCACGGAACGGCACGGAACGGCACGGAACGGCACGGAACGGCACGGAACGACACGGAACGGCACGGGAACGGCACGGAAAACACGACACGTCGAGTCGGCGGCCGTTGGTGAGGTCATGACGGCTTGAGCCGCCTCGGAGGAGATCGCTCTGGCTGCAGTGTGCCACCTCGGATGAGACCGCTCTGGCTGCAGTGTGCCGCCTCGGAGGAGACCGCTCTGGCTGCAGCTTGCGGCCTCGGGGGTACCTGCAGACCGCTCTGGCTGCAGTGTGCCGCCTCGGTGGTACCTGCAGACCGCTCTGGCTGCAGTGTGCCGCCTCGGAGGTACCTGGAGACCGCTCTGGCAGCAGTGTGCGGCCTCGGAGGTACCTGCAGACCACTCTGGCTGCAGTGTGCGGCCTTGGAGGTACCTGGAGACTGCTCTGGCTGCAGTGTGCGGCCTCGGAGGTACCTGGAGACCGCTCTGGCTGCAGTGTGCGGCCTCGGAGGTACCTGAAGACCGCTCTGGCTGCAGTAGGTACCTGAAGACCGCTCTGGCTGCAGTAGGTACCTACAGACCGCTCTGGCTGCAGTGTGCGGCCTCGGAGGTACCTGGAGACCGCTCTGGCTGCAGTGTGCCACCTCGGAGGAGACCGCTCTGACTGCAGTGTGCCGCCTCGGAGGTACCTGGAGACCGCTCTGGCTGCAGTGTGCCGCCTCGGAGGTACCTGGAGACCGCTCTGGCTGCAGTGTGCGGCCTCGGACGTACCTGGAGACCGCTCTGGCTGCAGTGTGCGGACTCGGACGTACCTGGAGACCGCTCTGGCTGCAGTGTGCGGCCGTTTGGTCTGCAGTGGTCTGGATGTAGAAGGCATCCAGGAGGGATACTTACTATCCACTTTAGATCCCTGTTGCCATGATGCTGGTCAAGGGAAGTGCCAATCATCGACACAGTACCAATCACCGGACGCGGCTGGAGATCGCTACTGGCTGACCTCAGCCCTCAGGCGATACTGAACTCCGAATGGCATAAGGTGGAGAACTGTGATGCTCCTGGTGATTTGAATTGAAAGGTGCCTCAGCTGCTATGCTACATGGCGCCTGGATACTAGGCTGAGCCGCCTCTTCACGCGGGGAGATTCCTCGGCGTTTAGCGTTGCTAAGGCCGAACGGACTGCTTTCGAATAATGCATGCTCCTAGAACGGTTCAGACGCCCCGACGCTGCGCTAGACTGAATAGCGATGAAGATGCCCTTTGTTATCAGTCAGTAGCTGCTGAATTTAACGTCAGGGACAGACTGGACCTGTCAGTAGCACCCGCGACCATCCCATCGCTGCGTGTTTTAGTGCTCTTTTCTGTGAACGCGTTTTGCGTGACGTTCAACCGCAGTGGAGAACGCTGGATGTTTCAGCACTCGATCAGGAAGCTTTCAGCGTTTCAGCATCTCAAGAAAGGTCACAGGGTTGTTTTGAAAAGCGATGTGTCTCGGATCTGACCAAAGCCGTGTCGGCACAGCTTTTGCTGAGGTGGTCGGGAGGACGAAGATATTCTGCCTCTTCTGCAGGCAGAACCCACATTTCTAGTCTGTTTTTTGCAAGCGTCTGTCTCTCGGGCCACCCGTTCTTTATTTTCCCATTGTGTCCGGATTACGTGGCGGGCTACACGGAATGAGCATCGGCTAGAATCATCAATTTGCATAGGGCTTCATTAGCTTTACAGGGTATTCCTCTCTGCCAGCCCTGCGACCGGCCGTTTTAATTGACGGGAACGTTGAACAGCTGCCCGCTGCCGTCGACCCCGTCACTAATTTTAGGCGTGGCTCTCAAGTCATTGTGTCGGACGCCATCGGGTCTTTGTCAGGGGGTTGTACGCAATGCGTTGAAAGGAAATGAGTATTTCAGTCGTCTAACAATATGATCGGCGTGATCGTCTACACTTATACAGAGCAGTTTCGTCGTGGTTCGCCGTGAATATTCCGCTCGTACTGACGCTGAGCTGTTTGATTGATGGTGCTGTGGTGCTGTGGTGCTGTGGTGCTGTGGTGCTGTGGTGCTGTGGTGCTGTGGTTCTGATTGAGCTGTGTGCTCTGTTTGGATCGTGCTGGTGTTCTGTGACCGTTTCATGGTCGAAGAGCGGAGCAGCTGTGGGAGCCTCCTATTGACTGAGTGACTGTGTCGCTGGGTTGCAGTTGAAGAATTCTGCAGCCAACGTGCTGCGAGAGACGTGGCTGATCTACAAGTACACCAAACTGGTGAAACGGGTCAACCCGGGACGCGTAAGGACTCACCAGCGCAAATTTCTACTCGCCATTTACTCGTGAGTACCAAGACATCTTTTGCTCGGTGTTTTCGTGGTGTAGGCTTCTATGTTTTGAACACGTTCTCAGTTAATTGGCCAATAATCCGGCCATGCAAAGGCTCTAAGCTTCATTTCTGCACAACAATGGGCATTGGTCATAACATAGTACCGTGGTTCATAGAACAATATGCAGGTATATTTGCCGGCCGAATAATTATATTGTATCTCGCATTGTTTTCAGATTACGAAAAGTAAAAATGGATCAGCGCAAGCTTATGGATAACGCCAGTACGATCACAGACATGGCAAAGGTACGTCGTGAGGCTTTGTGGCTGTGGTTGCGCGCCGCCTTATATGATTTATGGTTTTATTTTCGCCACAAAAGCATTGATGTTGCCAGCGGGTGTTTATTGCTAATATTTTTGGGCGATAACAAATTACAGCCTTGAGAGAGATCTTCTAAAAAGTTCGATAAATTCCGGAATGGTAGATTTGTTTTCCAGTTTCGGTGTTAGAAATCACTGAAAATGTGCCTTAATATTAGTCCCGGGCATATCTGGATATTTATGAATGCTTTATAATTTTAAATCAGAAACCAAAGCTGTGGGCTATTATGGATATTGAAGGGATAAGCCAGGCTACAGTTTCGGGAGGCTGCCGACGCTAACTTCGCTGGTTCGCCAGAGGCATGGGTAGCTGCATGCATTCTAAATGAAGCACCGACTTTCTGAATTGCCAGCACCAACTTAACTGACATTTTCGATACTGCCACCAGACTTACTATCTGCCTTCAGAAATACTTCTTGGAACTACATAATTCGCGCTTCACTCCGGTTACACTGATAAACCAGGCGACGGAAAAATCTGCTATATTGTATCCCATTCCGTTTCACATCGATTGGATTGCAGATGTGGATGAATAGCCGAGTGCCTCAGACAACGCTGAGTTAGCAGGGAAATAGCTCACAAAGCAGCTCAGAAGGGCCCTTGTTTCTCGAATGGCCGTCAATAATACAGATTAGAGCGGGCCGCTTGGCTTAGTTAGAGTCAATTCCGGACACTCTGCGTCGTTCATCCTGATGAAGACAGATTCAGAGTGGATTCTATCTGAGGGACGCTGTCGTTCAACTGCAACATCAATCATCTCCTGCGGAGAGAAACTTGGAAACTTGCTTGGACGTTGGTCTGCGATTTACTTGTTTGATAGATAGCTGACCCATTGCACGTGGATCAGCAACAGGTTAATGTAATAGTAACCTGTCGAAAATTTATCCGGGTCGTTTCATTCTTAGGACCAAAATTAAGGCTGTCTCAAAAACCTATCGTCAGTTAAACGTGTTTTACATGCTCAGCTATTTCACTACGATCTGTCGCATATCTTCTTCATTCTCATTCAAAACCACTAAACTCGACTCCTAAGGTACTGTGTTCAGTGCATATCAGTTCTGAAAGGGTCCATCGTGGCGGCATTCGTATCTAGCTAGGCGTGAGTCATGCGTTGCGTGCTGTTTAGCTCCGTCTGGTGCTGAACTATTTGTGACGGCATCGCTTATTGGTTATGGTAGATAAAACGTCGTCTGATGAAGGATTAAGGCGCCGGGTGGTACGATTTCAGTTGTTTGAAGGTGTAGAACACTTTCAATGTCATTTCAACTCACTTTCATTCATTCAACATTCCAGAAGTTGTTAGCTATGTGGCCGAAATCTGGGGCGAATGTGTTTGCTCGTTGTGGTGGCGACTGCCTTGGCTTTGCTGAATTAATGTGACAAGTTGCAACACCCCGCAAGTTATGTGGGAATCGTGGGTCGCCGCCCCGCACTGTGGTCGTGTGGTTGTGCCGCTCCGCACTGCTCAGCTCTGTGTGACAGTGGTAAAACCAGCATTTCAAAATGCAGGCAGAAGTCACGGAACTGCAATGTGCCCAGGGTGGAGTCTTGGTGGATTCTTGAGAGTATACACCACTGTTGAGCAGTGGTGCCATACTCGGGCTTTACGTATATCACCCTTTTGCCGAGCCGACCTTGCCAGGATATCTCAATGCGGTGTAAACATTTTTAAGCGTCATGTGACTTAGGCTGATATTGAGTTATAAAAGCGCAAAATTAGTATGTTCCGCTGACGATTCAGCACCGGAAATAGAACATAGCCTGAGCAATGTTCTCCTTCCACTTAATCTTATTTGATAGTGATGTGTCAACTTTGTGGGGAAAAAAACGTAGAAACCTACATGTACACAATCACAGCGCATGTGTGTCTTCTCATTCCGAAGTCTAACGCCACCCGGGTTCCTGTCGGTCTGGTCGGGATTATGAGGCTGATTAAGCGTACGTTCGGCATCTGGAAAATGTTCTCCCTTGGATATTCTACAGTGGAAAATTATCGCAGATAAACATATATTCGAGTGTTCGGAATCGCTTCTGTGGGGGAGAATTATCGGTTGGAAAACTATCGCTTCGTAGAGCATTTGGTATCTTGGATATCATCCATCGGTTGTGCTGCTGAATATCACCAAACAAACTCAACGAGGTTGTAATTGCTTTCAGTCGATCTAAAAAAACAAACACTTTCATGTTCATTTTAACACCAATATTCGCAAATATTAAACTGTGAGAGGCCTGAGGTGAAGAGGTTCAGCCTGCCGACGTCATAGGAACGGAAACAAATCCCAGCGACCCTTCTCTGGAGATTCTCCCTCCCGATGGAAAATTATCGGGATGATTCTTTCATTTTCTAGATGCCGAACGGGATTCTGGAAAATGATCCTGGAGAATTATCCCTCGCCCTGGTGGGGGTCTGCGCCTACTTCGCCCTGGTGGGGGGAGGGTCATAATGATCCCCCCCCACTAACTCCAAATTAAGAAAGATAGAAGGGCGCGGAAACAAGCAATCGAAAGCTCTTAACAATGTCATTCGAAAATACTTAGGTCTTTTTTGGCTCGGGTCAATATTGAGGTCACCAGAGGTCAACATAAGTCAGATTTCCCCGTTTTCGGGGTATTTATCCAAAAATCCCTCGATATCTCGAAAACTATGAGAGCTAGGGAGAAATTGATAAAGGAGCAATCGATAGCTCTTCAAAAGCTTCAGCAGCGTCTTCACATCATATTTGAGCTAAAGGCAACAGTTGAGGCTCCAGGGGTCATCAAAGGTCAAAATGTTGTTTTCTTGAAGAATGTTTGTTCACGAATAACCTTTTTTACTTTTAAAGATAAAACATTTATTTTGACAACATCATGATTCTCTCGTCAAGACGCATCGAAATGTATATACATTGTGACCTTAAAAAATAAATTTCAAAATTTGACCTCAGGTCAAGGTCACGTGATGACCCAAGTAGGTAAAATTGGATCATGTTGCACATGAGTCGATGCGTATTGACGGGACAAACACATTGGTATCTTCCGCATGCTTCTAGCT
>JARFNZ010144108.1:0-10295 GCA_031763405.1 Balanus nubilus
TTTGGGTGGGGGAATGGCCCCGTGCCCCCCCCCCCCCCCCCTCTGGATCCGCCCCTGCTTACAGTAAAGCTCCAGATGCCACCGTTATGACTCCGTTACATCATATCACGCAGCAAGGTCAAGCCCCTCTGGCTCAGCCTGCAAGTTACCAAGCCAATCCAACAACAGGATCAGATTTCTCACGCGGCACGCGCGCCCAATACCCAATTACTCAGGCAGCGTGTATACCCTCAAACGGCGGCAGATGGGCATTACCGTACCTCCTCAACCCATACAGAGCCCCGTAAACGTCACCACAGGCCACCAACCTCAAAGGCGGACGGCTATTATTCGCGTCAGCAATCGATGGGTCTGATCCCAGAGTGCGATAGCCATCCATTGCATGTCGAATTCGACAGACAATGACGGGCCCGGTGGCGGCGGCTGTAGTGACGGGGGCCGAAATCCAGAGGCGCCCGGTCGGCCGGGCAGCCACGCCTTCCGTACATTACGCTCAATTACAGGCGAACTTCGGCCAAACACTAAATGACGCGCCGATCATTCTCGCCGCAGTTAAAGGCGCGTTTATTTCGGCGGGATGGCCATTAGGGCCAATAACGAAGGCCATGTGTTATACAGCCACACAAGCCAAGCTGCAGAAATGAGGAAATCTGGGCCAGATGAAGTCATGCACAGGGGAGTCGGTTAATTAAGAAAGGTGTGTTCATAATGGCTTTGTAATCCAAAGAAATTTCGATAAAACACTGGAAAATAGAATGGCAAAGATTAACCTCTCGCTAATGCTGTGGAAAAGCTAACTTTGAACACAAACAAACGAAATCAAAAGGGAGCTGATGAAGGCACAAGGCCGAAAGTTTCTCATTAATTTTGTCTTTTTCCTTCTAAAAGATATCTTTTTGACAGCATGAGAGAGAGGTTAATATTTCACATTCTATCTATGATGTCTCTCAAAACAGTGTTAATTACTATTAAAGAAAACACTGGAAGATATTGATAAAACTTTTTACATTTGACCAGTAGCAACCTCAGATTCATGGATAGTACACATTAAATTTCAAGTGGTGGAGACTGGTTTTGAGGTTCATCATTATAATTAGAATTAATAAAATTAGCCGTAACCTCATATCTTAATTCGAAAATAATTAAGGCAGAATAACAAAATGAATTATATTTCGGCACTGGGCCTTCTTCAGATTCGGAACAAGTTTAAAAGACACACACTTTGGACACACACACACACTTAATTATGTTAAAAGTGTGTGTCTTTTAAACTTGTTCCGAATCTGAAGAATGCCCAGTGCCGAAATATAATTCATTTTGTTATTCTGCCTTAATGATTTTCGAATTAAGATATGAGGTTGCGGCTAATTTTATTAATTATAATTATAGTACACATTAAATGTTATTAGCGAAATAGGAGAAATACAAGATGAGTATGTGAATATAGTACTGGTGCCCAAATTCAACACACATTTACTTAAATAGGTACTTACTCGACCACATTCAGTCTTAACTTAACCATAATTTACCTCAATCTTCTTTCTGACATCATTTTGACGTCTAATTCAGTTTTACACCCAGAATCAAACTATGGAAAACTATCTTGCATGTATTGTATATCTTCGACAAAAGCATATATCGTGTCTTAATAGCCAATCAGCTGTCTCTGTGGTAGCTGGTAATATTTGTTGCCTTCAAACTTTTTCATATGTATGCACCATGTCTGTCCACATTTTGACAAGCAATGTGTATTTTGCTTTGCATGTTTTCCAAAAGAAGCAGCATTTTGTTAAGGATATTACATATTAAGCAAGACTTGAGGGGCATACTTCAAAGTATACTTTTAGTCAGGCTTTTAAATAGTGTGTGTTATATTTTTCGAAGTTTTCAAGAGTACATTAGTTAAGATGGTAAAAAAACAAATATTTCGACGCTCGTTGCGGCGCCTTCTTCAGTGGTGAATGGTGCTTGTGAATATTTGTCTTTTTCTTACCATCTTAACTAATGTACACTTGAAAACTTCGAAAAAATAAAACACATAATATTACATATTGTTTATGATTGCTCATTTAGTCAGATGTCTTCATATAAAATGTGATTACATATGCAAAATATAGCCTGTGATAAATTTGGTCAGTCTTCAATGTGATACATTGTCAGTGTGCAAGATGAAAGTGGCCCTGGGCCATGATCTATTTAATGTATGCCTCATGTGTGTGCGTAAGTTTTCAATTTGAGTGACATATTTTTGGGTACTGTGGCACCAGGCATCAACTTTGAACATTTGTCCAGTCCAACCAGCTTTGGGTTCCATTTGCCCCCTCCCCCCATCATTTTTCATGGCCTGGTGGCCATCTCTGATTTGGTTTTCTGGATTTACAATGGTCATCTTCATCCTATAATGCAACATTGCTTATCAAGTCCCTTTAGACCATTGATTTATTCACTATACATTATTTGAAAACTTCTCAATTTAGATGTTGCTGGATCATTGCTTATTGGGGGATCATATGCGAACTACTTGAGCTCTTGTCAATCATAAATTTGTCATTGACATTTATCCTGGATATTTTGGGTGTCATAAATATTTTAGAATATGAATGGCACATATTATTTGTCATTAGTTCTTGCAGACCCTAGATCTCACAAACTTGTCGCAAGATCCTGCAGATCCTGGATCTTGCGCAGAAATTTGTCGCTGGATCCTGTGGATCTTGGATCTTGTTTGGAAAACTTGGCGCTGGATCTTACGGATCCTGGATCTTTGGGATAATTTTTGTCATGGGATCCTGCAGATCTTGGATCCTGCTAATTTCGTTTCCCGTGGGATGCTGTGGATCCAGCATCTTGAAAATTATTTTTGTCGTGGGATCTTGTGAATCTTGGATCCTATTTTTTGGCCACGCCACATGTCTCCAGTTCTGATATCATGTCTTTTGCTTCAATAATAAGTTTATGATCTTCCATCAGCCTGATGAACTTTGTTCTTAAAAGTCCGAAAAATTCGCAATTCTCGTCCTTCTCTCCGCCATGCTGCACTTGTCACTCAACAACAAGCACACACGTCTGATGCCACTGACGCCTCCTTCCCGACTGTGGTCATCGGTCGGTGGTCATACCGAAGTCTGAGCCAGTTAGACATTCCCCGCTCTGGCCAAAGGGCCATGTCACCTGATCCCTGCTAGTGTTCAATGACAGTCATGGGTGGATGATCATTTCAGAAGTTGGTGTGGCCAGAGGGTATTCCAGAGCATTTTGCCTGTGGCCTGTCAATGCATTTGCACTACAACATAGGGCAATGTTGGTGTGGCTTTGCCAAAGTTGGTGTGGCATTCGCCATACCTGCCATACCACGTTCTCCACCCATGATGACAGTCGTCTGCGTGTCTCGATCACACCACCCTGTCTGCCACATCGACCGAACAAACACATTCTGGTTATAACGCATATCAGTGAAGTATGTTCGTTTTGTTATCCAGATACTATTGTTTAGTGGCATGTTACCTACCTACTAGGTCATTCGAAGTCACACAGTTAATTTGCCAATAACTCGATATGATAACGATAGATACGGAAAAATGGTATTAATTTGCTTGGCTCGTCAAGACGAATCGAACGATATACGACCAACTTGGGTCACCACGTGACCTTTACCTAGGTCATATTTTCAAATTGACCTTTCCAGGTCGCCATGCATATGTTTCGAAGCGTCTTGAGAAGACGAACATGAAAGTGTCGACATTGTTGTACAAAATTGAATGGAAAAGATGTTATTTCATGATAATGCCATCTTTTTAACCTGAGTTTGTGGTGTAACGATATCCTAATAACCGTATTTTGATATCAACATGTAGCCTGAACAAAATTATAGCATATACGCGTGTTCAAATTTCCAAATATCCTTTATTTATGCGTATATTGTATTATAGAAAGATGTACTACATAGTTACGCGCTGACTTACGTCAGGGTTTCAGAAATCGTAAAGTTAGAGCGCAGCTCAGGCACTTGCGATCAAACTTACTCACCAACTAGCACTCCGCGTAGGTGGATCCCTCTCAAATGCGTTCCGATTCAAGTTAAGCGCCATCGCAGCTACGAGCCGACTTGCGAGCCGTTGGACCCCCCCAGCAGATATCTACTCCCATCAGCAGTAATTCATACATAAACCGCATTACCTCTACCAACGCTGCTAGCCCCCAAGCGGCACGCAGCGGATGTTACCCAATAAAGTATCCAAAGGGAAGTCTCTCCCGTCCGGCACGTCGGCCCTGCCCCGGCCACCGAACTAATTCAACTGATAAGCGGCAGTGTCGCTCAGACACCAGGACGGCATTTCATATGGATGAGCTGAGAGCGACCGTGTGGTGCGGAGTGAATGTCCTGTGACAGCCTGACAGGTGACAGGGTGACAGGTGACAGTGTGACAGTGTGACAGTGTGACAGTGTGACGGGTGACAGTGTGACGGGTGACAGTTGCGACAGATGGCAGGTGACAGCGCTACAGGTGACAGTGTGATAAGTGAGGTGACGCTATGACAGTGTGATAGAGTGACAGTGTGACAGTGTGATAGAGTGACATGTAACAAGTGACAGTATGACAGAATGGCAGGTGATAGTGTAGCTGTGTCATAGCGAGAGCTGTTGCAGCAGTCATGTAGTCATGACAGGTGTGACAGTCGCGACAGTCCGGCGACAACCGTGACGCTGAGTAGCTATGATCGTCGCCTTGATATGTCTGCGAACACCTCCGACGTTTCTGAGCTGGCAGTCGGTTGCCAGGTGTCAGGTGTCGGTGTCAGGTGTTGGTGCCAAGTGTTAGCGTCACTTGGCACCGACACCTGGCACCGTTGGTTGAGTGTCGTATTTTGTCATGGCTTCTTGTGAGCGTGTTGTCAGATGTGTCGGATGGGCGTCATTGGTTGTTGGGCAGGGTTGCTGGTTGCTGAAGAGTTGCAAGAGGGCAGTTGCCAGTTACTGGTTATCAGTTAATGTGCACAGGTTGCTTGTCAGATGAAGTGTCAGACATTGATGTAGGAACGTCACGAAAAGTGTGTGTATGTGGGGGGGGGGGGGAGTGCAACTTTTATCTCATCTTGAAGAAAATCTAACCCCCTTGATATAAATGTTGTGGATTTGAGCTTCTCTCACCTTGATAAATCGTTTGCCGCCCAAATTTGGCTTAGAGAAAAAAGGGAAAATTTTAGCCCAAATGTTACTAAAAAATGGTGTCTGATGGTGTCAGATGGTGGCTGGCAGTTGATGTGGCCCGGTCGGGTGTCTGATGGTGTCAGATGGTGGCTGCCCGTTGCTGTGGCCCGGTCGGGTGTCTGATGGTGTCAGATGGTGGCTGCCCGTTGCTGTGGCCCGGTCGGGTGTCTGATGGTGGTTCGGTCGGCGGCGGATGCCGGCTCCCTCGGCGGACGTGTGCCGTCAATCTGGGCCGAGTGAGAACCGCTGTCGGCTGCCTCGGAACACAACAAACACAGCGAGGCCGACAGACGGCCGCCCCGGAGGACACGGACCGCCCCTCCGCGCCTCCACCCCGCCCCGGTCCACAGACCAGCAGACAGACAGACAGACAGACAGACGGACAGACAGACACACAACACCCAGAAGACCGCCTCACGTAAGGAAGGTATCGTAAGGGTGACATCGTAAGGTATTGTAAGGTGACATACCGCCTCATTCAAACGTATCCAAACGGTAACATAACGCCTCACCTCACGTAAGGTGACATAACACTTCATTCAAATATGTATATTTCAGTGTAGAATTGCCTTAGGTATGTAGTTTTTGCGCCATTTGATACGTAATTTCCCATTTAATTTCCCCTGTCTTCCAAATTGCCATGTGACCCCAAATTGACCTTTGCCATGATCAGGTTAAAGTCAAATATTTGTGTTTTCTGCATGTTTGCTCACTTATAATTTTACTTAAGTGTATATTTTTATGGTTGAACAATTACCTAAACGGTTGTCAAAATGGAAAATGGAGTCGGATGAAAAGTAAAAAATGTAATCGAAATCTCAGAATGCGGGTAGTGACACAATTTTCCATTTGACTTTGAATGACCTTGTGTCATCTGTGGATGACGGAGTAATAACCCATGACTGCGACAGTGAGGTTTTGGTTCGCCAGATCCGTAGAGGAGAGGTCTTGTGGCAGAAATTCTATTGGTGACAGCGACAGCGATTGACTTGTCCGTGGGCATGGTTTGTGAAACCAACACGCATTATTTTGACTTAAGGTATATTGGTGTTAATCTTTTGATAAGTGATGTAAAAGTGTGATTTTGTGGAATCTTTTTATCGTTCAAAGGAATCAACTTTCTATTTACTCATACACATAAATAAGGAAGATTCAAAGGTACTTTACTCCTTTCCTTTTTACTGAACAAATCATATTTATTTTAAGGAACAAGGGAAGGGAAATATTGAAGAAAGCGTCCTTACTACATACAGAGAGGCTCACAATAAATGACACATTCTGTTTTGACATAACTCAAGAAAGTAGCCCAAGTATCATCACCACGTTTTACAATTTTTGTAGTTTGTCGTGATGGCCAATGGAATGACTGTCATAACTCAGATTTCACCAAACACATTTTTATTTCACCAAACATAAAACCGTTGGAAAGTACCTTTAGCTAAATCTGAGGGAAAGCTAACTTTCTAGCCGTTGGTGCTTTGTCGCCTATTCCTTATACGTGTGCGTAACGCCCATTAAGCAGCACATGGGCTGGGCGTGGCACTGTTCACTATAGTCATCCCATTTGTGGAGTGATAGCGCATGTCAGGCATGCGCCCGGTGTCAATTTCTATCACATTACGTGGATATCTATGACATGTTAACGACGCCAACTGCAGGTGCACTATTAGGGCCTGTTAATTAGTTTATTAATTTCACGGCGAAATCCTACCACATGGACGCCTACGAAGCCCTCGCGTCACATCCATCCCACTAACACTCGGAAATCTGATTTAACGCCAACATCTGCCATCAACCTGTGACACTACGTTTGTACATTATAAGTCCGAACACTATTGGTGCAAGTTCTGCATGCCAAGTGCTCATGTGTGCAGACCACGAGTCATGACCTTGATCGACGGCGATGGATCAGCGGATCATTCCACGCTCGAGACAGTGTTTTCAGCCGTCGACGTCACTGGCGGCACTGCTCAAGAACCCTCAATGTCCGGGCGGCGTTCGACCGGTCGGTCCCGCGGGACCCTCGATAAAATGACGAGCCCGAGCCGAGCGGAGCCCCGAGTCGTGGCCAGCCCGTCAGACAGGCCGTCAGCACCACAGTTCACACCCGTCACCATCGGCAATTGACGACGGCATGAACTTGACGAGCGACGAATGAGTGTAGCAGTGGGCTCCTGGGACTTGACCGCACACTGGGACTGTGGGGAGGTCTGAGGGAGCCGGGGGGAGGCGAGCCAGGCGGTGCGGGAGCTTGGGGGAGCCAGGCGTGGGCGATAGAAAACGAGAGAAGTTGAGAGGAGATAGGAGAGGACAGAGGAAGTGGGGAGACGAGAGGAGACGAGAGGAGACGAGAGGAGACGAGAGAAGATAGGATAAGCCGGGAGGAGACGAGGGAGCCGACCGGAGCCAGCCTAGGGAGCCGACCGGAGCCAGCCTAGGGAGCCGACTGGAGCCAGCCTAGGGAGCCGACTGGAGCCAGCCTAGGGAGCCGAACGGAGCCAAGCACAGCAGAGCTGAGGAAAGCGGAGCCGAATTGAACCGAGCAAACCCAAGCAGAGCCAAAAGGAGCACGTGGAGCTGAGCGGAGCTAACTGTAGCAAAGCGCAGATGAACCGAACAAAGCGGAGCTGAGCGGAGCTGACGAACCGGGAACGGTCGGTCGTCATAATCCTGCGGCCGATTCGACGGACATATCTCACCTCGGGTTACCGCCCCAGGCGCGAATATGACGAGCAACTGGCCTCGCTGTATGAGGGCGGCAGCGATTTTGCATGCATATTACTCTGTTCGTTGGCCGATTTTACCACAAGGCTTTAGTCTTCCATAAACATGGCATAGTTGTGTACTTGTAAAAATGTAAAATTATGTTTCCGAGTTAAAAAGAGAAACGTGAGTCTAAGCGTTATTGGTACTAAGAAGTTTTTTTAGAAGCATTGGCCAAGGATGTTTCGAATCACTAAAATACGCCGCTGGAAGTGTGGAGGCAAAAACAAATAAAATATAGCAGCAAATGGAATGTTCACATTCCATCATAACTGAGAACTGTCAGGTCACCGTGAACGTATTGTTTCTGACTGGTCTTCTCAACGCCTAAAGGCCTCAGCTGTGACTGACCACCCCAGCACTTGTCAGGACATTCACGCCAGAAGTCAGCGGCAAACTTTAAAGGCAAACTCGCTAACGTCGTGTCCTCGCCAGCGGCTTAGGCTGCCGGTGCCGATGTGACCGGACTGTTTGAGTCATGCCCAGAGTTCACAAGTCAGGCTACAGCATGGTCGCTCAGCGCCGGTTCCACCGGCTGAGTTGGTTCGTCATGTCCGCACTGTAGAGCGATTTGCATTGGCTGACCTATGCACGCCTTGAATGCTGACCCTCGCAGGTGGTCTGACCAGCTGACTTTAGAAATGTGGTGTTCAAATAGGAGCATTCACCTTCAGTTGCACTAAACATGTGCGCATAGGCGTAGGAACGTCACGAAAAATGTGTGTGTGTGGGGGGGGGGGGCAGTGAAAGTTTAGTCTAACCTTGTGGGAATACTAACCCCCCTATTATAAATACATTTTCAGATTTAGGCTCCGCTCGCCTTGGCGAATCGTTTGCTGCCTTAAGTTTTGCCTTTGAAGACAAATTTAAGATTTTAGCGAAATTGTTGGCGGAAAGTGGGTGGGCCATGGCCCCCATGGCCCCCCTGTTCCTAGGCCTATGCATCTGCGCTTGAGTTGGTAGAATATGTGAATTTCATGCATGGTGGTGGATCATCATGTCTCTCAATTTATCATGATCACGCGATTGGATAGGTCTCGTGTCTCAGGTGCGAGTGGTTTGTGTCTCAGTTGCGAATGGTTCGTGTCTCAGGTGCGAGTGGTTCGTGTCTCAGGTGCGAGTGGTTCGTGTCTCAGGTGCGAGTGGTTCGTGTCTCAGGTGCGAGTGGTTCATTTGCTTGGGGAGAACGAGTAGGTGCATTCCAATTTTCACGACATTACGATAAGACTAAAACACTCATATCACCCATTTTTTTCTTCAAATTTGCTTATAGGATTGTCATGGGTCCTGAATTCAGTTGTACATACCAATTAGTATTGGCTCTGTCTGACCCCAGGTTTTCAACTTATAGCCTCCGACATATTTAAAGGTCATCACTGGCCAATCCAGATCGGCGGTTTTGAGTGGTCGGAGGGGCTAAACCCCCCAAAAAGTCTCACAAAAATCAGAAAAGTTACAGATTATGCTTCTTTATGCAATTCTAGATGACTTAGAACAACCTGGTAATAGAATGTTTAGTAGAATAGTAGATGTTGCTTGGATTTCCTTCTAGTTATATTAACAGATGTCAACTTAGCGCCGATTTCAGACGGGTCGGGGGGGGGGGCTTGTGTCCCTGCTACCCCTTCCCCTGGATCTCTTGTGGAGGTCAGCTTGCATAGGTATTTTTGGAAGCAAAATTGTGGTATTTGTCTAGGACAAATGCCAAAAGTCTTAATATGTCTGCATTTGCCTTAAAATTGTATGGCTGAAGTGGACATTTTCTTTGTGGGTTTTGCTTCGTGAGCTTAAAGGACCTTGAACCAGTGATCTCGAGAACGTATTTGCGCTGACCTGGTACCCGTCGTCCAGGCACATCGCCCATACGCAGCAGGATTTCCATGGGTAAGCATGACAATGAACTTGACCTTGATCTGAGTTCAAATTCTGAATTTGACTTCAGCTAACCGCTTTCAAAAAACGAATTTTTGACGCTTTTGATTTCCACGCGGGAACGATCAGACCACCTACATCTAGACTTTTCATGAAGAAGTCTCTCCGCAGGTACTTCGCACTTCTTCCCTCTGCCGTATACACGGTTGTTCTGCCGGTTCAGAGGAACTTCTAGGGAGAAGTTCGTTTCATCTGTGAAGACGAGGCGGCGGACATCAGGCTCAGCGATCTTCTGGTAGAGTCATCGCGCTCTGGTGACGCGCTTCCTTCTAACAGGCGGCGTCATCGTAGGTATGATCATCCGCTTGAATGGGTGCCTTCACGATACGCTGGACTGAAGAACGGGAAATCTTGAGTTTCCGTGAAACCTGTCGCTGGCTGAGATGGGTTC
>JARFNZ010144119.1:0-10294 GCA_031763405.1 Balanus nubilus
CCCCCCCCCGCCCGGACCCGGGGGGGGGGGGGAGGGGGCACTGAGAGGTGGGTCATTCCAGCAGTTTTTAGACTCTAACCATGCAATATTTTTTAAACTGCAAGGTCACGCCATTTTGTTATAACGAAATTAAAATTGCTCTTTTCAACTGTACGAATACCATATTCCACCATATTTGCTCCCAGCTAACGTTATTCGTGTTTTATGTCGTCAATGGTACTAAGTGATAGTTACTTTTAAATATCAAAATAGCTATGTTTTGCATGACTTCGACCATAACAAGCGTCATTACACTGACCTGAAGTCCACTGTGATTTATAGATATATTTTTGCCTTTTGCATTGGACGGGCGGAATGACTGCTGCCTTGATTTAATGTCCGGCTCTATGGCAGGCCGGCTGGGCGGTATCGAAGTTCCAAGGAGCGGCCTGTCTGGGCACCGCCGTTATTTGCCTGGCAATATATCGAACTTAATGATAACCTGGCGCCAATTGATCGGCAGCTCATATGAATAGAGCCTTAGTCCAGGACTCTCCGGAACATTCACATTCATGCGTTTTCAGACCCAAGGGATATTTGTGTTGATTACATCCGGGTTGTCGTTCGGTAACAGTTCCCAGAAACGTCCTCCCAAATGATCTAGTTGCTGGCGATATGTTAACGTAATGTTTCTTTTGGTTGACGTCGCCGTTTTCACAAACAAAATAAACAAATACGGAGCAGCTGTTATTATAATATATTTGATTCATTTATTCCCGATTCATGAAAAGCTTCAGTTTTGGCATGTGGTTAGTTCAGCAGATTTCGAACTTTCTCTTCCTCGGCAGTTTTCTGCTATCGGTTGCTCGCTAAACTAGCCATTCCTCCACTCGAATCAATTGTTTGACATTGCCATACTTTATGAGCCGCGCACAAGCATCAGCGGACATACATCTAGCAGATCAAAAACTTTGCTTGATAGACTTCCGCCATAAGTTATAAATCCCACAATAAATCCTACACACAAAGATGGAAAGAGAATGCTTCAAATACTTCGGGTAGCCTTGTAGCCCTACTTTTATAGAAGCGGATTTTCCTCGTCTTTGCAATGTCATACTTTCCTTCATTTGCCATTCTCTCGATTGGAGTTCTGCAGCAGGTCCAAACGGACAAGCTAGTTTTGTTTGTCCAAATTGACAAACAAAACTAGCTTGTCAATATAATTAACAATAGCACATAAAGCCCGAACACACACCGGCCA
The DNA here is from genome assembly GCA_031763405.1 of Balanus nubilus. Classification (NCBI taxonomy): domain Eukaryota; kingdom Metazoa; phylum Arthropoda; class Thecostraca; order Balanomorpha; family Balanidae; genus Balanus; species Balanus nubilus. The sequence continues at coordinate 1,241 of JARFNZ010144119.1, forward strand.
CTGTTAGCCGAGCTTGTCATGCTCGATTTGAATCCAAACTGCGTGTTTGTCTAATTTAACAACATAAAATTGGAGGAGAAAATATAAGCAATGAGAGGGGAATCTTTCTTGAATTCTGAACATGCAGACTGTAATTTTGATAGAGTCCCAGCTATTGTTTCTGGCGTGTATCACGGAGGGAAATACCTTGCCTTGGAATTATAGGTGCTCAACTTGTTTGCGGTCAAAACAATGGTCCTTGTATCTTTCTTACATCTTTTCTTATTTTTTTTTATATCTTTGGAAGATGAATGAGCCAGGGAAGCTATGATTTTTTTCTCCAACAATTAGCAAATCGTTACACCATAACATGGTTGTTATTTGGAATGAAGAATGCTGGAAGCATTACTGGAACGGTTTATGGTTGCGGCAGTGTGTCTAGTTTCCTTTATGGGAATATTTGAAAATTACCATTTGTATATTTTGAAGTACTAATGTTAATGTGGCTCATCTGGCAGCTATAACGCCTTTGATCGAATGGCATCACCGGTACTGTAAACATTAAACAGTGAACAGACACTTAAAGTAACCAGCCTGAGTAGCGCATGTGATTCAAGCGCCGACACTCAGATGCAGCAGTTTATTTTCATGTCTGATGACGTTTCATACTGTCATTATCACAGGGACGTTGATCACCAGTTGAAGCGGGCTATATCTAAGTCAGCGAGCGGAAATGTATCCCGTGTTCGTTTTCTGTCAAATATATCTTGCATTCGGTTTGGCGCCCAATATTTGTCATTGAATATTACATTCGGGTGCTGTTGATAGTGCCTGTAGATAAAGGTCAGGTGTCTGCAGTAGCAAAAGTTGGTGCTGTCTAGGCGATAAATAATGTTGTTGCCACAAAACTTCGCTAACGAACTGAAGTTATGAACACTTTTGAAAACGAGCACATCTGTGTCAGTACGACGATTAACGCTGAAAGCTCTGGCTAGCGGGAGTATTTTTTAATTTTAAAATATGCCTTACAAATCAAGTGATAATGAAGTATAAACCATTTTCAGGTCCTTGGGTATTATCTTACTCCGCCTGTGCGTGGGCGTGCGTGTGAGTGGGTTTGTGGCCTTGACGATGTAAGCTATCCATACAGGCAAATCCGTGATTGTCTCCAGAATCCGGCGGCATACAATGTGGGAAGGGCTGTCTGCTTAATAAACTGGAGCTGACAACCTGCATATGATAGCCTTGAGTGGAGCTACGCTAGCCTCTGTCGTAGCACACCTCATCCGTCCACGCCGCGTCAAGACCGAACTGGCACTAGGCTGAAACCGACGCTAACCCCGAACCAAATCGAAAACAAGTCGAATCCGGGCCGCAACGAACCCCAACACCGAAACGGAGCTGGTCAGCGCCGATGCCGGCGGGCGGCCGCGGAGTTGTACGCATTGCACGGGCTCGGACCCCCTGCGCCTGTCCAGCGGCGGAAGTGAGGAAATGGCGGAACGCCGGCGGTCGCGGCGGAAGCGGCGCTCCGATCGACTTGCCATCGTCGCTACCGTCGCTGCCGTCGCTGCCGACGCGCTGACTCACGCGCGGGCGGCCACAGTCGCCATTGATTGGTGGTGAGTGTTTGTTGGCTCATTACGGTGGCCGACTGCACCGACTCACTCCCCGGGGACGGGGCAGGGTAAACAGGGCGGTGGGGGTGTGGGGGGGGGGGGGGGGAGACTCAGGGTTGGTGCCCGCTGCGCATCAAACTCTAGAAATGAAACTAGCTGACTTGCAAGTGATTTTTTTCATAGCAGAATGTCCTCTATATGCTTGAAAACTGGCTGAACGAAGTATTACTACATGATTCATGACTGATTCTTTAATTAATGTTGGCATTCCAAAGAGCGGCTCGGATTGTGGTAAGCTGCCTTCATGGCGACGAAGAAAAATGGGAATTAGAACATCTTGCATCTTAGATAAACTCACGTGTCGATAAACGGGACTGATACAGTCTGACAGAAATACTAAAGTTATTAGATTAGAGGCTGGTATTGCTGATTGCATTGCCTTCTGCAAAATCAGAGGTGAAAACAGCGCTTCCTAGTGTTGGATCCGAACCCGGCTCATTAGATCCAAAGACAACCGCTCGAACAACTGAGCTATTTGCTGCTGCCGCCGCCGCGTAATCAGTTGGATAGAATCGGAGATATGATTTCCCAAAGCCAAGGCAGGCTTTGGCTTTGGGGCCGTAACCCAGTTATCGCCTTGCAACCCTCTGGTTGGTGCAGCTTGTATCCCTCGGGAAGAATAAAGGTTCAGGGTGGGATGCATGTGACCTGCAAGTATGGACCCGACAGCCGTTTGGCCTGCAGCGGCTCTCAATTAATGTTTGTTCTTGGTCCACTTTGTGGCACGTGACACCTGCCACGTAGCACCGATCGTTCTTCAACCGACATCATGTTTCCTCGGTCTGGCCACGTCGAACGGTGCCACCCCACGCGAAAAGGCTTGACGTTCGGCCACATGACGCGAAAAGGCTTGGACACACAAACAGATCCACAAACAGGCTCGGCACAACTTTTTCTCAGCGACCCACCAGAATAAATCTCCGAATAAAAAACATGCTAAAACATTTTTTCTTCACCGATTATGGAAAAAATGCCGTTAGGATATAGTTGTAACAATGCTGTCGGTGGGAGAGAACAGTAACGATGTTCATACATCCGTTCACTATCTCGTCCGAGACACTTCCCTGAAATGTTAACGACGCAGTCTGATCTCTGCTGGGCGATTCTAATCGGTCATCGTTCTTCCCGAGACTTTGCGCCGGTCACTGGGCTCATCGTTCGATGCGAGATAGCGCGTCGATCACTCTGACGGCAGATCAAATCCGGCGAAGTTTCCTGACTACATCATCACATGGCTCTCAGAGGAAGACCGCTGTGCCCCAGTCTTCTCGCCACTTCGCCTCCACTGTGGTCGGCGGCCATACAATCGCTGCCTGAAACGAGAGAACCTCGGCACAAGTCGGCGGACAGAGCCGGTGCCTGCCGTCCGGCTCCGATCAAAGTTCCATCGGCGCCGGCCGGTGGCTGGCTGACCACGCTTCTCCGGCTCTGCTTCTACTTCCATACGGGCGTCAAATAATTGAAACCATTCGGTGGCAGGCCGTGGAGGGTGTTGGACCACCGTCTGTGGGCCCCTGGGGCACCCCGAGCCAGCGCGGGCCACCGCGCCGGGCTCGTCTCATCTCCACTCCCTGACATTGATCGTGGAGGCAGCTTGGCCGGACCGACTGCGAACGTCTGGGGAGCAGGAGCAGAATGCCGCAGGGGTTTAGTTTCGGCAGACCGTTTGCCGGGTTTACGAGCGAATCATGCGGAGGAGGAGGGATGGAAGGCGCTTTACCCGCGACTTTCTAAGGGTGGGAGCTATTTTTTCCCCTTACCGATTTTGGCAATGTTTCGTAAGTATGCGAATATCATCGGCAAACTTTCAGCACCCTGTTTCACATGCATTTTACACATGTTGACTGAAGTAATCTGAGATCGTGATAGGTCCACCGGAATCGACGTAAGAGTGACGTCATGTTTTGCCGTTTTTGACCAAACAAGGGCTTGCGAAAAACGCTGTCTGGCATATAGTCTTGTAGGGAAACTCAATCGTTTTATATCAGATGATGTAAAACACGTTTGGCTCTCAAACTGCTGTCTCGGTGTTGTGATTTTTGTAAATACAAATTACAAAAAATTGTATCTTTTATCATATTATCGAACATAAAAAACATTGCAAACCTGGAACATGTTTTAAGACCTGTTCGATGAATATTTGTACCAAGTTTTAAGTGTATATCTGCAAATATGATCTCGAAGGGACCTTTCAAAGGCCAAGCATGGCGACATTTCATATGCATTCTCAAGCATTTCCGTTTTTATCCGACTTTCATGCAACAAACGATGTTGTAGTGTGATTTTTTAGCGTTCTAGAAGAAAAACAGACCAAGGATGATGCATTATAACGCATAATGACCGAATCAGCTGTTTGACATTGTGACCTCGGATAACCTTGACCTGAAATAAGGTCATAGTAAGGTCAGAATGGCTCTTAGAATTGTTAGGCACTCGGTATCATGGCGACTCATGTGCTGATTATGCGTTTAATATCGCTGTTGCGAGAGAAAGCTATCATCCTCCATGAAAATGTTCAACTTTTTGTCTTTGACCTGACTTGTGACGTCATCGGTGACCCTGAGGCCAACACAAATTAGTTGTCTCCGATGGACTTTCCAGGGTTATTGAACACCATTTTACTTTTTGAATCGGCCTGGCAGTGTGAGGCGGTGTCTCGACTGCCATCGCTGGCGATGTGAGACGGTGTCTCGACTGCCATCGCTGGCGATGTGAGGCGGTGTCTCGACTGCCATCGCTGGCGATGTGAGACGGTGTCTCGACTGCCATCGCTGGCGATGTGAGACGGTGTCTCGACTGCCATCGCTGGCGATGTGAGACGGTGTCTCAGCTGTCATCAGTGTGAGGTACTGTAAGATGATGTCTCGCCTGCCATCGCTGGCGGTGTCTCGGCGGTGTCTCGCCGGCGTCGTGGAGATCATCTGCCTTGGCGGGCGGAGACGTGAAGCTTCAGGGACCGATTGTAATCAGGACGCCGCACATCGGATCAGGCCACGGGCCCGTCCGGTCCGTCCCACTCTCTGTTGTCCCAGGAACACGAGGATCAGCGTGTCGTCCAACTTCTGTCTCGTTGTCCGGTGGTGGGGTTCACCTTCGATCGTGAAATGTCAGGTCTCGGGAATGACCGTGGTTGTTTTGATGACGGGGAATATGGAAACGTGACTGTCGTTATCCAACGTTAACTAGCTTACGACTAATCGGATCACGCTAATGAGTTAATGTACTCGCTGTTAATTATTTCTCGACATCCTGGTGATGTAATCTTATCTTCCTTTCCAAACAAAACTATATTAAATCCTTGAGTCAAGTTGGAAGAGACAGGAGCCCTTTTCACTACATTATTTCATGGGTGGCCTGAGTAGCCGTCTTCATGGTAAAGAAACGGTCAATTAACGATGAAATAAATAACAAAATAAATGTAAAAAATAGCCAATATGAGAGAAGCATCTATTAACATTTCCATCAAGCTTTTTTAATCCTGAGTAATGATAAACTCTATCAATTTAAGGCCGTCAATTCACGTCCATTTCTAGCTGTAAAAATACCTCCTGGTTTCCATGTACCTCAACAGCGCATTCTGATATGTTCCTGGAAGCGGTAGATATCAGAGACGCCGTAGTTTGGATATCAGAGACGTTGCAGGTTTCCGGCGGATGCTCTTCTCTATATATAAATAACACGTTCTTCAAGATTGCAAGTATGCAGTTTCCGTCTGCTGATAATACTCCCGCACGTGGGGTGCCATATCTGTGCGGGCGGCCCTTCCGCGAAGTAAACGATGCCGCCTTGAAATGGTGGGCAGCGCAAGCACTTAGCCAGGGGTTTTCTCGGGGAGGGGTCACGTCACATTTTCAGCTACCTGGGGCAGGTGTGTGGGGGGGGGGGGGAGGGGACGGTCCGAAACATGTAAAACTCGATCCTATAATGTGATGTTCATAGACATAACGCAAAAGTTCAGCAGAATCACCGGTTTTATCTACTTGTAAGATGGATCGTTCAGGGGGCTCTCGTGTGCCCTCCCCCTGGGCTTGACTGTGTGTCGGCGGCATTTTCCCGCCCGTGCTGTGAGTGTCCGTACCTTCTGCTTGGAGCATGGAGGGCTGCTAGCAGCGACAGAGCAGTGGTCCCCAGCCGGGATCGTCCCGCCTGCTGCGGCGGATGGATGGTCGGTTCGACAGTCGCAGATGCCGGTCCTCCTCCGCCGCCGCCGCCGTCGGCCGCTTGACGGACGGCTCACTCGGTCGCTGACGGACGGCTCACTCGGCCGCCTAGAGAAGATGGATGGCTTTCAGGCCTCGGCCGGCGAGCTGCCGAGCTGCCCAGCGCTGCCCAGCGCAGACGAGCTGCTGAGCCGCAAGCTGCCGGAGAGGGGGCTCTGTCCGGCCTGGGGAAGGCTCTGTCTGGCCTGGGGAGGCTCTGTCCGCCTTGGTGAGGCTCTATCTGGCCTGGGGGAGTCTCTGTCCGCCTTGGTGAGGCTCTATCTGGCCTGGGGGAGGCTCTGTCCGCCTTGGGAGGCTCTGTCTGGCTTGAAGAGGCTCTGTCCGTCTTGGGGAGGCTCTGTCCTGCCGGTGTGTATGTGTAGAGCTCTGAACGGCTCAGGCTGGTGTGAGTGTGTGAGTGGAGCTCTTCTCCGCCCAATCAAACTTCGCAGACGGCCGAGATCGATGTCTTTGTGTGAAGACGGTATTCTGCAGTTCTTTGAGAGTCTACTCGGACTCGACAGATTGAGAGAGAGATGGATGAAATTGGTGCCGTGGTCTCAGCCGTGAAGTGTGAAGTGGAAAGCTTGGTGATTATCGCCGAGTCCACCGAACACCCACAGCACGTCAACCTACACCCCAGTCTTCGCTCACCACGTCTCTGCCTCCGTTACTGCCGCTGCTGGCACGGCTGTCCGGAGATGACCGCCACCTGCAAGGCTCATTCGCAACAGACGACAAATGAGAACCCGGTGGCCCCGCTCCTTGGAACATGCAGTGACTTCATGTGGAGCCTAGAGCGACTCGGCATACCATTTTGAGGCTATGCTCGGCCGTGGGAAGCCGCTCTCGTATTTGTCAGTGTCGTGGCCTGGGTTTACTTCGGTGACCTGTCATGTCAGACATACAATGCATCGTATTGTATTGTATTGTCATACTATCGCAACGGTTGCAAATGACTGCAGACGAGCACAGGCTAGTCGTCCGCTGATGCAATGAAAACAGTGTTCTTTTGCTTCCGAGAACGAGTGTGATGGATTCGAGCTCACTTATCACCGTCACCCGCGTCGTGAAAACGCATACATAACCGTCTGAATGAAGCGCAAATTGATAAACGGGTCCGGGGGAAATATGAGTTCATGGCCTCTCAAGGTCAAAGGCTGAGTCATGTCTCTTTTGATAACTGGCGAGCATCAGTCACAGAGAATGACACAGATGATCTGAAGAGTTAAACTGAACAACATAATGAATGACACTGTTAGGAAGGCAAGGGCCAACGGGGATAAAGAGAATAATAAGTGGGTGTGATATTGGATAGGGTGTGGTTCTAGAAAATGAACAATAAATAAATGGAGGGTATAGCAGTTTGTGTTTTTTTTTATAATTTCCTCCAGAGGGCGACTAGAAAAAAAATATACACGAATTAGTGCAATAGTTTAAATTAAGTTTGAGATGGACAAAAAGAAGACCAGACAACTATATGCATGTAGTGTAGTGACGTAGCCGAACAGCCGACACAAGAACAACCGTCCATTGCTGGTCCTGCAGCGTGGGTGAACCGAACATCGCAGCTCTAATACTCGGTGAATCGAACATCGCAGCTCTGATCCTCGGTGAACGGAACATCGCAGCTCTGATCCTCGGTGAATCTAACATCGCAGCTCTGATTCTCGGCGAACCGAACATCGCAGCTCTGATTCTCGGCGAGCCGAACTTCGCAGCCCTGATCCTCGATGAACGGAACATCGCAGCTCTGATCATCGGTGAACCGAACATTGCTGCTCCGCCCGCTGATAGGGCGTGCATCGGGAACCTGTCCCACTCTGCAGCTGCACAAACACGAGGACGTATCGCCGTCATTATGTAGATGATTCCGACTGGCACCAATTGAAAAGTGCGTAACAACTCGCCCGCCTCACTAACACATGTCCTGCCGCCCACACGACACTGCTCTGGCCGAGCTGGACAGGCTAAAGACAGGTCGGCTTAATGCAGATGGATTGGTTTGGGGAGCTGCTCGGACGGTGAAGGGGTCTGCACTGGAGACCGTGGGCGGATAGTTTCCAACTGCACGTGCTGAGGACTGAGGAACTCTTGGCGGTGGTGGGCGGTTACTCGCCGATTGCGGGAGGCGCAACCACCTCGGCTGTGTCCGCGTGGCTGGGCTGGGCGGCGGCGGTGGGCGGCGACGGTGGGCGGTGGCGGCGGCGGCGGTGCGTCTCTCACGTCGGCAGCGGCGGTGTCTGCGGCGGCGGCCGGGACGGATGGCGGCTCGTGCCGATCTAATGAGTGCTGCCCGGAAGATGGAGGCCGTCTCCGGCGGTGCGATGGATGGCTCTCATTACCAGCGGGCTGGGCCGCCCTCAGATTTCCTCCTCCTCCACCGCCGCCGCCGCCGCCGCCGCCACCAGACCACAAACCACAAACGGCGTTGCGGCAGACCGCAGACATCAGAGCGACGCTGCAGAGCACCTTGGGAGACGGCAGCGAACAACCAGAATGGCGATCTCCAAACGATGTGAAAAGTTGTGTTGTTTTTTCTGCCTCCTACTGGTTCATTTCTTTGTCGGTTGGATGCAGCCCTGGTAGGAAAACAATGTGCTGATCATTAGCGATTGGTTGGTGGAATAAATACCAATGTGCTTCAGCTTAAGGTTTTTGCAATTGTTACGCCAGCGCGCCTACTTCAAACGGATTTGGACGTCTCTTCTGTTCGGAGGACTGTGGCTCAACATGTTTTTATACCCATTCTACGATTGAGAGTTTAATGTTTCTACAATTCATATTGAGCTTCAACCTTGAGGAGCCGTAATTGAGATCAGTCTTGTGCCAGTGTGGTGACTGCCTTGGCCCCATAGCCAACGTGATAGGCTGTATCCGTCAGTCGATATCCTGAAGGTCGGTTATCTCACTTTGGGACCCCATCCTCAGAACCTCCCAGCTCCCACACCAACAACACCGTCATATCGACTGGCCGCTCCGAGCTGCGGCGCCAGCCGGCCTGACCTTTCCGTTAGCCGAAAACGAGGCGGATCTGACGCTCCTCAGCCTATGGCGGCAAAAACGGCAGCGGCAGCGCGGCAGCGGCAGTATCTCTCCGACAGATCACCGCTCGTCTGATCCTCGCTGATCTGATGGCGACAGAGAAAGGCGGCAGTGGCGGCCGCCGGGCAGGGGCTGCTGTGGCGGCGTTGATG
>JARFNZ010144130.1:0-10293 GCA_031763405.1 Balanus nubilus
GACGGGCTGGCGGGCTGGCGGGCTGGCGGGCCCTCTGCGCCCCTCCGGCCGGCCTGGACCGACGCCGACTAGGTCGATACGGCGCCCGCACACCGCCAAAGATGGCCCTTGTGTCGACGGTCGGCCGCCGCCGCTTGGCAGGGCCGTCGGAGCTATTTTTTGGCCGTCTGCCGCCGCCCGGGAGGCGGCAGCGGCAGCAGCAGCGGGGCCAGTGGAGCGCCGCCCCCCGGCCCGGCCACCCAGGCGGTAGCGGGGCGTTGGTGAGCCGCGGAGGGGACGGCTGGGTCTCCAACATGAGGGTGAAGATCACACGAGTGCAACACGGCAGCGTGTAGTGATGGTGCGACATCGGTGTAAAACAGCGTAGGAAGAGAGGCGTAATATGCGTCCAGCACAGCTCAGCAGTAGTCTGTTACACGGGTGAAGCACACAGTGAAACACAACACGGGCTTCAGTAGCATTGTATCCCATAAGTGTAACCCAACACAAGAGCAGGGAAACACACAAAAAAGGAGAAAAAACACCAGCGTTCACACGAGTGTAACATAGCACGCGCGCAGAATGGTATCACAAGGGTATAGCGCAGTACATCAATCAAGGTGTAAGGCGAAACACGGCACAGCAGCGGATACGAAACGAGTGAAACAAAACACAACAAGAAAGGTGTGATACGACACACATACGCAGCACTGCAGCAGGGTAGGTATATGAGTGCAGCACCCAGGACAGACGGATAGCGCTACACGGTTGTTACAAAGTGCTGCAAGGGAGCGGCACACGAACGTAGAATCGACTGAATAACTTGGTTCCGAAAATTACCGTGCAATAATAAATATAATGGAACAACTACCGTCAGCTGCTTTCAGCGGCCACGGAACTTTTTGCGGCCACGCAAAAAACATAGGTTCTTGCGTAAACAACCTTTTTCTATCAGCGGCGGTGCCTCCCTCGGCTAAGGAAATCCGACCAAGTGCGAATGACAAAGTCTCAATCCCCACCACACCCTGGCAGCAGGCTGCGATTCCCATTTCGCGAACCCCAGCTCGAGGCGGGAAATAATCTGCAGCCGCGTCCGGCGACCGGCGGGAGGGGGCGGCGCCGACACCCGAGCTGACCACGTGACCGGGCCGGCTGCCAGCTATGTGACCGGGCCCGGCCAGCCGCCAACTGGGACTGCCGGCGCCAGGTGCCCCTCTCCGCTCTGCCGCTCTCCCCCTCTGCCCGGGGAGAGGAGGAGGGGAGGGGGCAGGTGGCCGGCAGGAGGCAGGGGAGGAGATACGGCGACTGGTTCATCCCCATTGTACCGTGACGTGACACACATGCACGTGGACAGTGGGGTTGGATCAATCGTGTAACAGCCCGCAGTACCGGCGGCGGGCGGAAGTCACGCAGGTGGCGATGTGGTGGTAAAGTGTGGTGTTTGGTGGCCTAGTGGCCGGAACGGTTTAAATAGGAATTGCAGTTTGGCTTTTGTCACACAGGGACACAGGACACAATAACAAAGCAGCACGTGACAATTTCGGCTATTGCACCACTTCTGCGATTTTCCACTCAAACGTTTTAGACAAGCCACGACGTAACGACGTTCATTTTTTAGTAATCTCTTTCCAATTTCCGTTTATCATCCCGGCGTTATTACGAAAGCAGCCTTCTTGAGGCCTTGCCAAGTCATACCCAATCTCCCATTTATGAAAGTGCTTTCTAAATCTAGACTATTTCTAGCATTACCAAAATGTATTTCCGTTCCGCGAATTGCTTAAGCAGCGCTGCTCATTAGAGAGCCTTTCACACGCTGGGATAAACACAACGCCTGTGAGGAAGGGAACGCTGGCACCGTCATCGGCAGAGCAGAGGGGCTCTGTCAGCTGACTGACGGCGAGGTTGGGAATCAGGGCACCAGGACCGAAGATCACGCCCAACACGCACCGGGAGTCCCGAAAGGTCTAATGCGACTACGGCAGCAGAGCTACCGCCACCACTGAGGTGAACACGGAACAGTCAGAACGGTAGGTTTGTTCAGGTCTTCAGGAGAGAGAGCAGGGCTGCCTGGTTGGCAGCTGCACCACCTCCTCTACCGGGCTGGTGCTGTGGGAGGCGGCCGGCTCTAGGTCAGGCTGGAGCTGGCTACCGAGACAGACAGGGGACGCTCGGCACGGCAGGGGCCGTATGTATGTATGTATGTATGTAAGTGTATTTCTGTGTTTTATTTCTGTGTGTTCTGTTCAGTAAAACAACAGTGCAACAAGCACATGTGTCTTTCATTTGCTTGTAGTTTCTTTATAGCAAAAAAAGTGTAGTTGAAGTAGTATTATTTACTCTATTTTGTCTTCTTTCTAGAGAGATTGTTCAAGATTTACCAGTATCCTATGGTAAGATTTACCAGTAATTCATGAAATAATAACACTACAGAAACTAACACAACCTTTTGGACCTAACGCAGCACACACCCTACCAAACCTATCCTAGGCAAATCCATATCCCGATCCTGATGAATCTCGCTTAGTACCACCTACCGCTTAGTACCAAAACACCTACCGACCTGAGTGTGGAAGAGAATCCTGAGCAAGAACAATAATAATACAAGATGATGGACGCTTGAGCCTCGCAGCTACGCGCCCTAATACAGCAACAACAACAACGGCACGGGCGACCGCGACGAGCAACGCCGCCAGTGCTGCCACCTACAGCCAAGAAACGGAGTTAGATTCGCAAGGCAGCACCGTATTCTGTGCTATGTAGTGATGTTGACTGTTGATTGTAGAGATGAGACCAGCACAGATTCACAAAGTCCGAGCCAAACCCGACACTCGCTGCCGCTCCGCACGTCGCTGCTGGCGACAGGCACTCGCTGGCGACGGGCACTCGCTGGCGACGGGCACCCGCTGGCGACGGGCACTCGCTGGCCACAGGCACTCGCTGGCGACGGCAGCGGCGCCGACACCACTGCACCGATGTACCAGCCACGGCAAATGAGGTCTCGGGTAGCCCCCTACAGGCTTCTGAGTTCAGGGGCCGCTCGGGTCATCTACACCTTTTTTCATCCAATTTAAGACGAGTAAAATTCAATTTAAGACAAGTAAAATTGGATTTAAGACAAGTAAGATTAGATTTAAGACAAGTAAAATTCGATTTAAGATAAGTAAAGTTTGAGTTTAAAACATGTTATTAATAAATTATTAAATGTAAAATCCAAATTCAAGCAATTGCTTGTCTATTCGTAAAAACGTCGTGGAGAGTAAATTGAAAAATACTGAAAACGGTGTGATGAGTATGTTTTATGCAATGGGTATGACGATCATTTTTAGGATTTAAACTGCAAAGGAGTGAGGAAGAAACATTGAAAGTATCATTGTACCTGTAAATGTACTTCAGTAAAGCGCTCGTAAACACAGTCTCCTTTTTCATCCCCTTTGAACTTCTCGCCGTCATCGTCTTTCCCCTACTGCTTCTATATCTTCATCATTCACTTCGTCTCGCTGTCCGTCTCCTGCACCGGCCATCTTTTCCAGTTGGTCTCCGTCATGCTCTTCTTCCACATACAAATCCACTGCAGCTCCAAAATCGTCCAAATCTGTCATGTCTTAAAGATAGTCTCGTTATTCGTTTATGAAGCCACTAAAAAATAGATATCTATGTGATATCAAGTACTATTTAAATCGGATTTGATATTTGTAAGTTGAATGTTGCATTTTTTAAATTCGAATTTTACTTGCCTTGACGCTAATTCTGCTCGTTTTAAATCGAATTTTACTCGTCTTAAATTGAATTTTACTTGCCTTAAATCGAATTTTACTTGTCTTAAATTGGATGAAAAAAGGTGTAGTTACCCGTTCGTAGGAGTATAAGTGAAGGATCGGCCCAGACTGAAAGATACGTGTATCCTGCCCACGTCCGTTCTGTTTTAAATAGGAAAAATGCTTGTCAGCTCGTTGTATTTGATAAAAAGTTAATCACCTTCACAACAATATCACCCACGTAAAAAAGAGACATTTTATTTCACTGAGACGTCCTTTGCTATTATGCTCGAGCAACACTTTCCCACCCACCATCCTTTGCCCTCCTTCCAACTCCCCGCCCACCGTCTCTTGCCCTCCTTCCAACTCTCGACAAAATAACTCACGGATCCACTGCCACGCGCTTCGGCTCCGGTTCCGCCGCCGGAGACTTCCGCCGGATCTTGATCTTCCGCTTCTCCAGCTTCAACTTGGCCTTGATGTCGCAGTCGAGGCCTGTCGAGTCACCATGACCATTATTCTCTGTTGCTGTGGCCGCCTCAGCCGGCGGTGCTGCTGCTGCTGCTGCTGACGGCTCGCTCGCCGAAGACGCAGCCCTGGGGACCGGGTCGCCACTGGGGGGTGCTGATGGCGGGGCGAGTGTGTTCTGGGACGACTCCCCGGCACTGGTGCGACGCTTGATGACCACTCCGTCCAGACCGCCCTCCGCCGACCTCTTCACGCCGCCGCCCCCGCTTCCGCCCCCGCCCCCGCTGCCGCCGCCACTCAGCCGGATGATGCGCTTCTCTCCGGTGACGGCCGCCGGCGGAGGTTTCAGTCGGCTGACGCTGGGCGGCGCTGGCGTCGACCCGCCAGGTGCCGACACGCGGGCGTTGGCGGTGGTGGGCTTCGGCAGAGTCCCCGACGGAGCCGGGCTGATCTCCTCCCAGTCCCTGCAGGATAACAATGACACACGTGACACAAGAGTCGAAAAATGGTGCATATAGCTTCTATAAGTCATAAAACTGAAACAGTTCAGTGAGACGGCTAATGGTCACAGACCGTACATCATGCTACGCACTGAATCACGTCACCACCGATCATTAAAAACACTCAAGCACGCCCCGAGCTGCTTTCCACAAAACATGCATTCATATATAACGCGAATCATTACCACGGGCAAACCTCCCTAGGCTGTGCTAGGTCATTCTCCCCGCGGCTGAACAGAGCGCCGTGTTGTTCGGCGGCCCGACTGACCTGTCGGCTGTCGGCGGCGCGGCGCGCGGCCGCTGCTGGCGGGCGGCGTACCAGCGACCGGCGCGGTTGTCTCGGTACACCCTCTGCGGCAGCGGCGTCACCAGCCGGTGCCACAGCTCCACCAGCGCCGACTTGGGCGCCTCCGCCACATCGCTCGTCACCAGACGCTGCCAAGAACACGGACCAGTCAGGTCAGAGGCAGGCACGGGCAGCTCACGGGAAGACCACTCTACAGACCCGGTAGACTGGGTAGATATCCACAGGAAGTCAAAAGTCAAAACTACAGTGAGAGTCAGTCAACTTTGTAGTGTCAATAAACTGAGGGTGGGCTAGGATCAGAGCAGGCCTCTCTTTGGATGGGATTGTCCTAACCACCATCAGGTGTACATGCCAGTTATTTATGATACTCCTCAATCCTCAAAATGTGAATTATTGTGATAAATGCAGCAACAAAACACAAACCTAGGAAGGCCCAGGAACAGAAACCATTTGATGTTTGACTAAATACAAATACTATACTGCATTGGAAAGCTTCAATCATAACTTCAAACGGACATAAGCTTATTGAAACAAATATGAGATTTAAAAAGTCTTTCTTCTACATTTGATAAAGATAGCTGTGGGCATACACATTTCACCAAGTGAACACCTTGCAAATACATCATGATTGAATTATTACCTGTGACAAGACCTGGCGAAGTACTTCAACAGACAACACCTCTGGCTGCATCAGGTCAAGTGTACTTTTACACTCTTCATTTTCCATTTTTGTGCCCCTGAAAATGGGGGCTTATGAAATAAGATGTCACAATAAAACCACTATTTACAGACATACATGTGATGGATCTCAGAAACAATATCAGATGTTGTATTAGGAAGGACATGCAGTTTTATAACTTGAAGAGCATGGCAGAGCACTTGAAGTGTTAAATTATTATGGGACCTGGTCCTGGACGTTACAAATTGGGAGAGCATAAAGCCAGCTGGGGAGGGCATGAATTACAAACAGCAAACAAAATTCAAAAGCTGGGCATGTCTTTAAAGTACCAAGTTTAATGGTGAACAAAGGAAATTTCATACAACAAATCCCACCACAAAATTCAACAGGGCTATTGTTTTTTTGGTTTGTGGACCAAGCACCATATCCTCTTGGGACCAAGCACTAATTGGAACTCTCTCCCCGTTCCGAGGGTATGGGGAGCCGGACAGACTTTTCCAGAGGCCTGCTGAGGCCCGACTGGAAAAAGTCCATCCACTTCGCTGGACGCCTCGGCGGAGAAGTTGCATCGATTTTTTTTCGGTGCTACACCAAACGCACAAGACCTTTTTACACTTCAGAAGCACAAACATTTAACAAAACACCCTTCCCCGCGTGAGGCACTCATCCCACCTAGCACCACTGTGCCCTCGGGGCACACTCACCAGAGGGCAACAGATGGGCGCAGCCTGAAGTACCATAGGCAGATTTGGTGTTAACCCACACCCTGGTGGGCCTCTGAGCCACAGGGGCAGGCAATCTAGTGTGTGTGTGGGGGGGGGGGGTCATAATGACCCCCACCAACTCGAAAACTAAGAGGGATAGAAAGACGCGGAAACAACGATCGAAAGCTCTCAACAATGACATTCCAAATTACTTAGGTCCTTTTTGGCGCAGGTCAAGATTGAGGTCACCAGGCCTCATCCAAGGTCAAATTTTCCCGTTTTTAGGGATCTCGATCAATGAATCCCTCGATATCACGGGAACTGTGATAGCTAGGAAGAAACTAAGAAAAAGCAATCGATAGCTCTTGAAACGCCCCAGTCACGTCTTTTGGTCAGATTTGAGCTAAAGGCAATAGTTGAAGCTCCAGAGGTCATCAAAGGTCAAAAGACTGTTTTCTCAGGGAACTTTTTTCGCGAATAACTTTTGAACTACTAAGGAAAGAGCATTTATTCTGACACCATCATGTTTATCTCGCCAAGACGCATCAATACATATACATATACATAGTGACCCTAAAAGGTAACTTTCAAAATTTGACCAAGTCAAGGTCATGTGGTGACCCAAGTAGGTCAAGTTAAGTCATGTTGCATATGAGTTGATTTGTCTTGGCCGGATGAACACATTGGTGTCTTTTGCACGTTCCTATCTCCTCCTCTAAGTTATTGGCAAAAAAGCGAAAGTGACCTAATGTGACTGATGACCTTTGCAGGGGTCACGAATCAAAAGTTGCACTTGGGTTATCAAGAATAGGCAAAGATACCATCATCCTGAAAAAAATGGGACTGATCCTATTTCCATCTTTTTAAAAGGAAATATTGAAATATTTCCCCATTGACTTAAAATGGAGGCGAGGGGCTACGAAAGTGACCTGACCTTTGGTCACTGATATCGGAAATCCGAAATAAGCGAGTTGCAGGTTCTGATACCCTCATGCAATCCTCCAAGTTTTAAATCTCTCGGGCAAACACTGTGGACTGGGCACGACCGCAAACAATTTTAGAGGTAAGGTCACTTACAGTGACCTGGAGACCTGACCTGAGATGACTTGGGGTAAAAATTTCATCACAATGTGCGGAATTGATGTCTGTACAGCTGTGCTAAATTTGGCGGCGCTATGCGCCGCCGTTTTTTTACTGGAAGCAAAAAAAACTGATAGGTCATTTTACCCCCCCCCCCCTCCACCATGACAACGGTTAATGGTGAATCGAATGGTGTAATTTTTATTTCGATCGGTGTAGTAGCTCCACAGTTGGAAGTTAGCTGCAATAGCCTCAGTCAGTTTATTTAGTTTTCTTGGTCATGATGATGACCTAGGGTCACCAAACTCAAAATAGTGGATGAAATTGCATACTCTGAATCAAGTGATGTTATTTTCATTTGGATTGGTTCAGTAGTTCCAGAGTCAGAATTTGGCTGCAATAGCCTAAACCAGTTTATTTTTTCAAGGCCATAATGATGACCTAGGGTCACCAAATTTGAAACAGCTGGTGACATTGCATATGCTGAATCAAATGGTGTTATTTTTATTTCAATAGGTCCAGTAGTTCAAGAGTTGGAAGTTTGCTATCATTGCTGAAATGGCTCTTTTGCTTGAGGCTCTTGCTCTTTTGCTTAAAAACTACTAGGCAATAGGATTCTTATGTTAAATTGATCATTTTCAGATGAGGCTGGCTGACAATCTTTCGAGCAAAATCACAATCTGACTGCTGGGAAAGCTTACCTAAAGCCTTGGCTTCAACGTTTTCCCTACCATGTTTAGATATTCTGATCGAAAAGTGGTCGAAAAATCTTGGGCATTAATGAATGTCGAAACTACTAGATCTGAACGTCGATTCTAGTTGCAATTCTAGTCGAACCCAAGTTATTTTCCCTTGGCAGCTACCATATCCTACTAAATAAACTTACTCATACTAGATACACCAGATGGCAGGACATCTGCTGGTAAAAATTTGGCTTAAAAGATATTTAATCTATGAAAATACAAATCGTTGTAGCAATGCATTATTCTTAATTTATTATGGCACAAATATGGTTCAGAAAAAACATAGTGCATCTATAACAAATAAACATTTTTTTCCTTACTGGAGTACCCCATGTTCTATTACCCTGGATGAAATAGCCTCTTCTAAAGTGAATGGTCATATTTTGAAGAAAATCAGTCTAGGGGTTCAGAGTTTGAGGTTGACTGCAATACCCAAATTTGCTTTTTGACTTTTCAGGACTATGGGCTTAACCCAGACCTGAGGTCACAAAATTCCAAATGGCTTAAAGAAATTGTATGGTCCAAGTGGATCAGTGCTATTTTCATCTTGGTCGACCTAGTGGTTTTGAAGGTGGAAGTTGGCTGCAATAGACAAAATGTGTTTTTTTAATGTGTTTAAGATGACTTAGGTGGGTAGAACATCTAATGAAATCGTCCCTTCTGAATAAAATGGTGGTATTTTGAAGAAAATCGGTCCAGTAGTTTCTGAGATCAAAGTTGGCTGCATCGCTAGTGGTGTAGTAGTGTTGTCCGAATCATACAAATCTTGGGGGTCTGTGTGCCAAATTTTGGCTAGACGAAATTACACTGGACATGCTAAACAAATTTGGTGCCACTGAACAATGAACATGCCACAAAATTTTGCGTCCAATCGCTGAATTACGCTGGACATGTTGATGAATGTGTGTATTTATTCCAGAAGGATGCTGGGTGAGCTGAATCCCTTTCACCAGCACAGAAGGCAAGCATGTTACCACTGTGCCAGATCACTCCCCAAAGCTCTTGGGTCCATTGCCAAAAAAACCTCAGACCTCACTGGATGATAAAACTATCTGTAATCAAAATGTGCAAAATGAATGATAACAGGCTCTTTGCTACCATTTTGCCAACATTTACACTTCCAATCAACAAGCTAGAGAAAGAGCTGTGTGGGCTACAGAGATCACCAAGCAAATAAAGGCTGGGCTAGGCACAATATAATTGCTTTGAATAAAAAATGATGCAAAGCATTGTGACTATCAAGTATCAACAACCAGATACAGGATAGCCACTGGTTACAACACAAAAAAATCACTGATGGATGCCTTTCTGTATCTTTTCTAAAATAATTAGAATCTTTCTAAATCAGATAGCACTTAAAGGAAACATCCCACCTTCATAATGGGAGCTGAACTGAGATAGCAGTTTCAAAGCCAGTGTCAAAATACCCCCTTCAGTACCCTTATTATGGTTGTAAACACTTTTATGGCAAATATGCACATTTTTCAAATAGTGAATCTCAGTCTTACAGGTCTTACAGATAATTCTTCATATGCAGATTTTCTGGTGATATATTGTATTGCTGTAGTGTGACCCTCTAGCAAACAAACCATTCTTGGTTGGTTTCCCCACATAGACCCCATTTCCACGGGCACTTGAGAAAAGGGCTCAGCACGATCCTCAGTCTCAGCTCAATTCTTATGCCCATGGAAACACCCTAACAGAGAAAAAAATATTGTGTTGGTCCGGCTTTGAGGCTGCAAAACGTAGAAGCTCAGAACGCTTGGGCCGGCTTAAGTCCATATAGCACAAGGTTCACAGTGCCAGTGAAGCACATGCATTTCTTAAAACTCTGATTTAAGATTAAAGTAAGGGAGAGACATCTATATAATCTGCCATCATAGACAGATTTTCTAGCAATGACGCTTTAATGACGCTTTAATGACGCTTTTATGATGTCACTGAGGGTGAGTGGGAACAGGACTCCAATGTTAACAATTTCCTAGTGACATCGCACAGTGATCAGCGGAGAATGCAAACAACAGAAATCCCTACCTTCTATATAGGGCCTTGGTTGTAGTAAGCACAAATATTGTGCC
>JARFNZ010144141.1:0-10292 GCA_031763405.1 Balanus nubilus
ACAAGAATGCTAGGGTGGAATGCTGAGGTGGGCTAGACTCGGGAGAAGTTCCGAGGCAAAGTAACACGTTAACTGCGAAACCTAAGCGTCTCGGAATGAACATGGTGTCACATTCGAACTGCGCCGGAATAAATATTATGAGTTCAGGGAGTGAGAGAAGAGGTGAAATGAAAATGTTAGGATTTTATGCTATCGAAAATATACGCTGAACTGGTAGTAAAACCCTTTTTCTGCATATTTGGGGTAAATAGTTTTAACGTTTCTATGTAAACACCCTGTATATGATATATTTATACCATTTGAAAAAAAACAATTATTGAAGGAAATGTCTTAACTTCTTAAGTGTATATATGCTAGGTGCTTCTCAATGACGACCATATTGCTTCCCTTTGTAGAGATACCGAAATCCGTATACTCGCTGGGCAAATGGGATCATGACATATGACCCTTGTTGACCCCCAAGAAGTTTCCGTTTCGGCGCGAAATTGCGCGTACATGCTACCAACTAAATGGGCAAACTTTTGTGATAATTTGAAAAATTGAAATGTGCAAAAATTACAAAATATTAAACTTTTTCAAAGTCATTAGTGCAAAATGCAATAAAATTGATCTTATGGTGCAAATTTTTATTCAATCATATTCCTTGACTCTCGCGCTTTCTAATGATGCATAACTTTGCCCCGATATTTGTTTTATCTTGGAGATAAAATTGCATACGTAATTCGATGCTTGACCTTGACCAGAATTTTCGCACACCTGTATCTCGTGATCCCGTGATCTGACGACAATACAAACCTCACAATCGAAATCAGCGTCAAGGATAACCCAGTTCTCAAAGTTAAAGCGAAATCGGAGTAGTGTGGTTACCATGCATTGGTGATTTGTCCTGGAATTGCCCGTATATCGCTTCAGGGTATTATTGATCTTGGGAGCTATCCTCTTTAAATAAGCAGGCGCCCCTCTTCTGATTTGATTTCAAAATAATCGGGAGGTGGCTTGAAGATGGGATGAATGTCAATTATCCAGTTCATGCTCCACTATTGGGGCGGCGCACGGGCCGAGCGTCTGGTGGAGTGGCGTGCCAGGACTGTTTTCGACCGACTGCGTCGTATGCCGGTGGCCTCTGAGACCGGGGTGTGTGTGTATGTGTTGCTGTCGTGTCTGACGAGCCGTGTCGCTAACGTTGGCCGTGTGTTTGACAGATTGCGGGCAGCTGGGTGGGTATATGTGTGTATGTGTGTGGCCGTCGTCCCGTGTCGCTGACCGAGGCCGTGTATCTGGCAGATCACGCCGCAGTACAACATCGAGTGCTACCACCGGCTGTACCCAGTGCTGGCGCAGGACGTGCCGCTCGAGTTTGAGGCCTGCGAGGGTGACTCGGTGAGTCCCCGGGACGGCGTGCCGGTGAGTCGTCAGCGGCTGAGTCGGACACGGCCCTGACTCAGCGCCGCCCCCGCCCGCCCGCTCGGCGGCGGGGGCGGCGGCGGCCGACCGCTCGCTTGTTTTGCCTCCCTCACCTTGCTCACTGCTGTTTGAACGACCAGCAGATACGGAACACGGTCAATACCCGCCACATGAAGCTCAGAGGTTTTACGTCTGACTATGGACAGCAGCGCGCAGAAGATGTTTTTTAGGCGAGCTGCTGAGGGCCGAGAGGTCCGAGAGCTTTCACTCAAACGTCTTTTATGCGGTGTTCTTCAAAGTTCGGATGGAAAAAATCCAAATTTCTGTGTCGGGTTTTGGTCAAGTGTTTCCCTCTGCGGGTCTCACTGCCTGGCAAGAAGGCCTGTTTTCTGCGCCCTGCTCTGAGTCGTCGGCCGCCTCGTGTTCGGCCGGCCGGCCCGGCCCGGCTCTGCTCTACCCCTTTCAGTCCGGCTGCAGTGCTCCTCTCTCTTCTCTTCTCTTCTGCTACTCTCCACCTCCCTCGTCCCGTGAGGGGCCGGTCTCGCCCGGTGTATGTATCTCATCACGTGAGGCATTAGTTGACGCATGAACATGTCTGTATGCACGTGGGTTGGTTTGTGATAACATGTACATGTTTTTTTTAGTTGTTTGTTGTTGGCATGAGAGTTGAGTTGCTTGAGAACATGATCAACGATAAAAGAGAGAACCGCTTGCATTAATATTCACACGACTGCTTGGCATTGTATATTATAAGTTTCAATTATCGCGGATGCTGAGGTTTACGGAGAATCATTACCAAGCTGCATATAATTTTACACATTCTACACCCTTTTAGCCGCACTTTCAAAAAGGTGAAGACCAAGTTCAGATGAGAACCACGTGAAATCGCATTTGAGGTTTTTGAATTTGGTCATCTTTTTGAAATTGCAGCTAAAAAAGGTAGAATGTTTGCACTGCACAAGCACGTGCACAATCTGCGACTGCCAGCATGCACTTATATTTAACGACGAATTGTAGACGAAACATGGATAGTCAGTCACCGTAATCATTAGCAAGTAACGCAACATTAAACGATCATGTGAGATAATTGTTGATATCTACACATGTGTTCCGCATTATTTGATAAACTCGCCGGTTTCTATATGTCCTTAGTTTTTTGCTTTCTGGCGAGTTGTCTATTCGTTCCAAATCACATGCAATAACGATAGAAGTATGCAGTTACGGGGATGTTTATTCAGGAAATTAGTCTCTTGGGCGCCTCGTATATCTCGCATCCATCTCGAGAATCAGTTCCACTTAGTTATGTTTGGATGGTCCCGGCTTATAGTTGTGTGTATGTCACACACACAACTATATGCCTACGTCGTGAGCACGCTGCGTCTTAAATGGCTTCTCTTACCTGCGACACATGCTCCCATTGATGTTCTTCAATTGTTTGTTGTCTGTCGCGTGATGTGCGATGTGCGCGTAGCCTTGGTCTGTCTGGTCCGGTCTGTAGTTGTTTGGTGTTGTATGTGCTGCCAGTTGCTGTCAGTAGTTGTTGTCGATGTTGAGCAATGGTCAATGGGCTCAGACGTCGACACATTCATCGATCGCTCCTGGTGGGGTCTGATCAAAGTGGGATTTTATCAGCATCGGGAATCCCTAACCTATTGACCCAGGTGATACAAATCGTAAGGCACTACTAGATTAAAGTACCTACATTTATGGCAGTACATAAACTGATTACCGGCCATAACGAGCACCAGCTCAACGGACCAATCAGCATACCAGTATTCAAAATTCAAGGAACAGAATGATAACATTGGTGGCTCTCCGGTAACTTAGCAGACGTCCGATTATGCAGCCTGACTGGGGCTTAACTAGGCCGTGCTTAGTGGTGTTTAATGAGCTAACCACTGTAATGAGACAAGCTGTGTGGGCCGCCAGTGCTGCACCCAATGGCCTCCAGTCTGTCTGTTCTCGGACTCCCGCGGCAGGCGGCAGCTATGACCAGTGCTCCTACCAGGCCCATCAATTGCTGGCCGATCGATGGCGTCTTTATCGGTTATCCATCTCCCGCTGATATACGATGACGTAGATCGTTGACCTGCGCAGTTCGTTTTTACGTCTGTGTCCTGTGACGCATTCTCCGATCAGACGCCTCCGGTCTGCCCGATCGTCCTGTCCGCGAAGTCCGGTCCGCCCGATCGTCCTGTCCGCGATGTCCACTGCCGTCACTGGACTGCTGTAACTGCTGCGTCAAATGTTTGTACAAAAAAAATGTATCGGCTGCCCCCCCCCCCCCCTGCCTGCAGCTGACGTCACACCTCTCCGATCGGCGGAGTGCGAAGTGACCTGACCTCTGATCTGACGTGGGCTGACGTGACCTGACCTCTGACCTGACGGATGCCGATATGATTTAACATGACCTGACCTCTGACCTGACGAGTGCCGACATGACCTAACGTGACCTGACCTCTGACCTGACGTGCGCCGCCCTGATCTGACGTGACCTGACAGATGCCGGCCTGATGTGACGTGATCTGCCCCCTGACCTGACCTGATCTGACCGGTCAGGTGGACCGGGTGCGGATGGACCACAACTGCACCGGCTGGCTGGAGGAGGAGGCCATTAAGTGGACGTCGCGGCTCGCCAAGGAGACCCGATCGCTCCGGGAGAGCCAGAAGAGGCTCCAGCAGCTCTCCAGCCTCAAGGAGCGAGGCGAGAAGGTCGGTCACCGGACAGCAGGCGCGGCGCACGAAAACGGTGGCATGACGCTCGATTTAACCCGCGCCCCGTTGGGCTATTTCCGACCCCTGCCCGCCGACGGGGGTCGATCTCCCAAACTACTCGGCCGATTTTCACAAATAAAACGCTATTTGAAAGCCCTGTACATGTACTTTCAGAATAACATGCGAAATTCTATCCCAAGGTCACTGATGGCGTCACAGGTCAAGCAGACCCAATTTGTGGACCGTTTTCTCCGGGTAGGATTGCCGGGCAAAATACCGATATTGAACGCATAAGAAGCCACTAAATCGGCATGAATCGTGTTCCTGACACTTCCAAGTACCATTCTAAGCCTTTTATAGTCATGGGTGAGGTCAAGGTCATCCGAGGTCACGAGGTCAAAAAGGTCAAACTGCTGATTTGGGTCATTGGTAGCTTTAATACAGTTTTTGGGTCAGTTTTTCGTCAAGAACGCGAACATTGACATCAAAACATTGTTTTTCCTCATTGAAATTGGAGAAAAATTAATATGGACAATCATCAGAATTAGCAGAAATAATAGTCAGTTTTTCCTGCTTACCAGTCCAGTCTGTTTGTTAAGTTCGCCCTCAATCGTTTGAAAACTATATTGTAAGTTCTGTGTTTTTTTGTATCTACATTTTGAAATTGTCGTTTACTATGTATTTTTCGTATTTACGTTCTTAACTCCGGGCGATACTTTTCCAATTTCCTGAGTTTTTTTCGAAGGCAATGCAATCTTCAAATCAAGCTTGTAAACGATTGAGGACGAACTTAAAACACAACTGCACTGCTAAACAGGAGAAACTGACTACCACATCAAATTTGGAAAACAGATGATAGTAAATATCCCTTTTAGTTCTGAAATGCGTTCTGAGGAGGTTGGGTGAGCGCACTCAGTCAGTCAGCAGCAGCCAGAGATAGGGAGATAGGTATGGTGACAACGTATTGCACCATAATCACGTCATTCCTTAATCTTTCAGCCTTTCCTTGCCGAATGTTGCCGCGTTTCCACCGGGGCCCTGTTCACGGTCGCCTGCGGTCCGGCGGTTTCCAGCAGGCCCTAAGCCCCACCCCTTTCCTCTGCGTCATCACTCGTCTTAGAAACAGTGAATGTCGCAGTGCGCCACTTTAGTGGCATTTACCCAGCGGTTGATTTGTGCCGACCGCCGGAACTGCAGAAAACCTCAGCCTTGTGACGTCACACTCTTCACCCATCCCGCTTTCCGTTACCCCACCGCTGCCAACCGCCGAACCGCAGACCCATGAACACTGAACACTGAACACTGAACACTGAACACTGAACACTGAACAGGCTCTGGTTGTCGGCGGCCGGGCCCGCAGGAGAGCGATGACGGGGCGGGGAGATGGGAGCTGGGAGCGGCCCGCTTCTGAGAGCTGCCTGCCGTTTCCGGGCATACATCACCATTACTAGGAGGCTATGTATTGCTTATAGAATGGTGATGGCGATGGTGATGGTGATGTGATGCTACTGGAAATATTGCGTGTTGTGACGGCTGACGGCAGGGCGGGTCCTGTACGCTGGTTCCTGAGAATGAGTGTCGTGGGTGCTGGTTCCTGAGAATGAGTGTCGTGGGTGCTGGTTCCTAAGAATGAGTGTCCTGTGTACGCTGGTTCCTGAGAATGAGTGTCGTGGGTGCTGGTTCCTAAGAATGAGTGTCCTGTACGCTGGTTCCTAAGAATGAGTGTCGTGGGTGCTGGTTCCTGAGAATGAGTATCGTGGGTGCGGCGGCCGCGCCAGACTGGACCGCCCTGCAGCTGGATGTGACGGTACCAGTGGTGGCGGTGGTTGGGGGTGAGTGTTTTGTCATCTCCTTTGACAGCTTTCTGTGTCGTGTCCGCCACCAGTACCCACAATCCCACCTTCCGTACCCAGTTGCCTGCGCCGTGAGTCGCCGTTAACAGACTGTGATGTGTGTGATCTCATTGGCCGGCGGGCTGGCCTCTCTGTCATCATAACGGGCCCAGGATCACCGCGTGTCGCTGCTGCAGTCAGATCCGCACCCAGGACAGTGTTCTAGGATTATGAAATTTGGGTACAAAACGATAGCCTATGGATAGCATTTTTCCATTTTTTTCCCAATTTGACGATTAATTTTCCTCTCCCTGCTAGATTTTGTTTTAAATTTGCTGCAGCTGATTGTGAGGGAAACGTTTTGTCAAGAACAGTACATCACTTGGTCTTTCCTTGCTTGATTCCTTGCTTGCAATGTTAATGGTTATTTTTAGAGCTGAATTCCCCTCCTGTTACATATTTTGAGGCTTGAATTTTCCACTCCCGACCCTGGCATTAAAGCAATCCTAGGACCCTGACCCAGGATACCGTATGTTTTACTGCTGCAATCAAACGGTGTACATGTAACGCACCTGACCACCCCTCTCCCTCCGGTCTGCAGTCAGACCCGGCAGATCCGTCCGGCATGGATATCGACCTGCGGATCGACGAGATGAAGAACAGCATCCGGTGGTCAGAGGTGGGTCGGCGGCCAACGCCCGGCGACCAGGCACGCCCTCCACACGGCTCAGCTGGTGTTGGCCGGCACGGATTAATTGCATAGAGGAGGGTTGATTTTGGACGGATGTTTTGAGATGTTAATACTTCTCTGATGTGACGTAGCTGGTTATCTGGGTTTGTTAGATGGAGGACTCTGGGCTGTCACTTATTGGTAACTGTGACCCGCCACTACACGCACACAAATACACCGAGGAGTTACAACAGTTAGGTCCAATATGATACACAGCGAGTCAAAGTATGTGTAAGCGTAGGTCGAATCAGTTTCGGCAACCGGCGTTCAACCATCAAACATTCGCAAGGTAAACAGATTTCGGCCCGTCTGTGTACATACATATCAAAAGCCAACAGTTTCCAGTATCTCCCGTGGGGTTTCAACAACATCTCGGCGACGTCCCCAATCACATCTAGCTTCCTTCTGGCGGGCCGTAAATCGAATCTCCCTGTGGATTCAGGTCCTCGCTCGTCGCCGGCGACGTGCAGTTTAAATCCGGCCTCCTGTCGCGCAAAACGAGAAGACGACAGAGAAGTCTGTCACCGACAGACAGTTCACTATTCGAAAGTGGCTGCCGCAGTGGCGGAAGAAGAGATGTTTTCTTCAGCGGCGTAAACAGCGTCACAGAGCTATTAATCACGTGCACAGCATACTAATCGTGCTCCCAGACCCACACATCTCCATCGCGGCCGAAACATTTCCGCCGCTGGGTTCTAATACCGCCGCCGGCTGCGGCGCGGGGCGGCGGTGTTCTCTGATCGCCGCCGGCTCGGTCGGGGTGTCGGCACGGTGGGGTTGGCGGCATTCCCGTGCCGCGGGCGTCTCTCACGCTGTTCAGAACGGTCCGCTGACGGCTTCATGGGCCGGTGATCAGTCACCCCGTCGGCCGCCGCTGCCGTCCTGAGCCGCCTGGAGCTACCCTGGAGCCGTCCTGGAGCCACCCTGGATCCGCCTGGAGCCGCCTGGAACCGTCCTGGAGCCGCCTGGAGCCGTCTGGAGCCGCCCTGGAACCGTCTAGAGCCGCCTGGAGCCGCCTGGAGCCGCCTAGAGCCGCCTGGAGCGGTCTTGGAGCCCCCTGGAGCCGTCCTGGAGCCGTCTGGAGCCGCCTTGGAACCGTCTAGAGCCGCCTGGAGCCGCCTGGAACCGTCCAAAGCCGCCTGGAGCCGCCTGGAGCCGCCTGGAGCCGCCTGGAGCCGCCTGGAGCCGCCTAGAGCCGCCTAGAGCCGCCTAGAGCCTCCTGGAGTCGTCCTAGAGCCGTTCCGGGGCCGTGGGAACCGGAGCCCTCGGTCGGCCCCGCCCCGCCGCGGTCGCCGGGCCGCTGCAGCTGGGCGCCGTTAGCCGCTAACGAGACGGTCACGGGCGGGCACGGCCGTACCATATCCATATGCATGTGCGGCCGGCTGGACGGGTGGAGACGACGGGCGTGTTGGTATCGACGGCGGATGCCGCGGCGTGGCAGCACTGCATCCAGCTCTCAGGTGTCTGAAGGAGGCATTTTGGCTGCTCTGCTCGTGGTCGGTTCAGTGAGCTCCTGTTCTCAGCCTGGGAGAGAATCCTCGGACACATGTGTAATGCTACAGATCCCGTGCTCCCAACATATTCTATGTATTGATCGTCGTCCACGGCGGATCAGTGCGGCTGAATACTGCGGCCCACATAGATCTCAGCTCACCGGGAGAGCCGCTGTCGCCGCCGGCTTCACCAAGGTCTCAGCGGAGCACGAGACCCCCTTAGTCCGGCAGCTGGAGAAATAAATGGCCCGCCTCTAGACGGCTGACAGCTTCTCCGAGAGCCGCTGCCGCCACCGATAGCCGTTGGCCAACTGCCGGTACTCTGTGCCCGGTGGCATCCGGACCGTGCTTGGTGACGATGGAACTGCCGGCAGGCGGAGCCGGCCGCCTCGACGGGATACTGAAAGTTGGAATTGAGTTTGTCGAGCACAGCTGCGGGAGTTTTGATTCGGCCACTGTCGGACGATCGCTGTGACGCCGGCCCGGCGATTGGATGGTGGTCAATAGGAGGCTGACCGAAAATCAGGGGCACCCATGGTACGTTGAATGCGATGCCAAACAAGCAATCGACAACACATTTTTGTAATACACCCCAATGATGTAATGAGCTTTTATTCTACAGTTCATGTTGAAGCTGATGGGGTAAACTTTGATATCATTGGCGCGTCATATTTATTTCAGTGGGTACATGCATACAGTGAGGCTCACACAAAGTGACACATTTTGATATGGCAATAATTAAAAAATAACAATAATTAAAAAAGTGATGCGAGTATCGCCAATTTTCCTAAAGATATTCAATATGGTATGTAAATTTGGCACACTACATTTTGTTAAAAACGTCTGCCAACATGTTTATACAAGTTGTAGCACGAGTTCCAGCTGGGCCCTTCTCGGCTGAGGCACAGACCAGCCCTCCGCCTGAGAGCCTCCACTACTCGCTGGCAACTTTCGGCGGGAATGGCAAAAGTTTTTGTGACTGTGTGGGGTATCACATTCTGTGAAACCATTGGACACTGAAATTTCATTGTATGGCTGAAATTTCGTTTACAAAAATTAATTAACTGTTTAATGAGTTTTACATTTTCGACAGGTTGAAGTCAATGATTTGGTTCCTCGGTAGATTTCAAACTTTGGCTTTACGCTTGTTGTAAAGCTGCATGATAACGACAAAGCAAAGGTCGTGTATAGAGACAAAGCGGTTAATGTGATTAAAATATATTTTTCACCAGCTTTAATTTGCGTACAAAGAAACACGCACTTTGTTACGCTATGATAACTTCTATATTATATTCAAATTTGTATTTGTTATGAGCCATCCAGCTGTACTATCTTTTACATGCAATTTCTGTATATCTAATGATTGTCGTGGTTTGTGCTTGATTCGAGCTCGGTGAGAACGGTGCATCCAGGCCAAGTGGCCCATTCTATCCCGATTACTCCCGATATTCACCTCACCATATTACATTACAAAAATATAATGTATGCAGTGTAATATGGTGAGCTGAAGATCCGCCTGACAGCTGTGTGATACGTGCGTCACTGACGTCCTCTGGCCTATTTCAGACGGCCACAGTCAAGTGTCAAGCGCGAATACAGTGTCTGCGCGATGGTGGAGGTGAGTACAAACACAACGCATTCCTCGCATCGCCTCGACGCCGCGCAACTCACAGCTCGCAGCCGCGCATGACAGAACATCGCTCGGTATCGTCTGATGCATTTATGCATCACGGGGTTAGCTGGTCTCGGCCATCGCTCACGCGGCTGACACGACCAATCTGTCTCCTGGTTTTATCAGCCCCAGCGAGCGCCGGCGCCCGATTATCGGTTGTTTGCCGGGTCGGTGTTTTGATTGGCGTCACATCAGGTACTGGGTCCGGTCAGTCTCTATCTCCCGGGGCCAGGCGAACACAGCCGGACCGGACCGGACCGGACCGGTGGTGTAGCCCGACACGCTGACCCGCCGCCACAACTACAGCTGCATCGCGAATTTAAACGATTTTTACAGAACGTTTATCTTTGTTCTTTGTAAAAAAAAAAAAAAAAAAACAGGCAACCGTTTTAGTTAAAGGGAATAGTCCACCTTTAACAGGGGGTTTTGAATTGAGATAGCCAATC
>JARFNZ010144163.1:0-18271 GCA_031763405.1 Balanus nubilus
CGACTCCGGCCAAAACTGTCGACTCCGACCGACTCCGACTCCGACTCCGGCTTCGACTCCGACTCCACAGCCCTGGTGGCTACCATTTTTTTTTTCGGTAAATGATGCGACGGCACAGGATGCCTAAAGGAAAAGTCGCCTTAGCTTTCCTTTCGGTTGTTGCGGGATATCATAAATTATACCACTGGAAAAAATAAACGTCTAATGAACAAATTATATACATACTCACACTGTCCGAGCAACACTCGAGGTACTGAAAGCGAGGTTTGGCCCAAGAATCATCTCCGAGAGACCGGTCATTCGTGGCCTACAAGGTCACCCGACCTGAACTCGCTGGATTTCTTCTTGTGGGCATGCTTAAGCAAAATTATGTATGCTCCCGCCCCAAAAACGTTGGAAGAGTTCAAAACAAAACCAGCAGTGTAGTAGGAACAATAACTCCCGAAATGTGCAAGGATGTGATCGGAAACCTGCGGCGGTGCCTTCACATGTGTCTTAAAATGAGCGGTGACCACTTAGAGCACCGTCTGTGAGATTCTGAGAGTCCTCTAACATGTAAATCAACCGTGATTTTAAGCAAATGGTGTCATGATGTCCTAATGAAATAATGTTCCTCAGTGATGTTCCTTAGTGTCCCAATCTACATTGGGTTTATCCAGTAAGATATGTCTAATTTAATGCTGCAGTTGTGTTTGCATGTATGCGATCGACCCACTAGCCGACCAAAATAAAATTGGTAACGACACATTTTTTTCAGCAAATTCGAGTTGACGGTGCTCTTTAACAAATAAAGATATTGAATCAGAATTTCGGGAACATAAACCGATTTTACTATTCTATTTTACTATTTTACTATTCAAATCGTACATAGAATATCTCCCTATCGACACTACAACCAGAGTAACGCGACTTACTATAGAAACAGGTACATTTTTCTGCCGCACCCTGTAGGTCAATCTCGAAGCGAGAACGAAACAAAGCTTTATGAAGCGTTCCTCCCCAGAACGGATGAAACCCTGATATGGGCAGTGGGAACCCACTGTCCAATCTGTAGGATTAAAGACTACAGAAGCTGCACCACTCATAAGCTTCTCGAGACGGGTCCAGGCATCCGATGAACCAGACAACACACTCGCGGCCAAGAAATACGCTTCAAGGAGCAAACAAAATGAAATCCTTCCAGATACCATTGAATTATCAGAGCCAGCCCTGACGAGTTGATTTCCAACAGCGTGAAAAGCCGATGGGATTAGGACAGCTATGCTACATTGAGATAGGTTATGCAGTCGTCGCGATCCGCCGCGTTTTACGCGAGTTATATCCGAAAAAAATCGAGGAGGGTGGCAACCAACCCTATGCACCCCATGTTTTTGTGATTAGTCAATGTCAAAGGTAGGATCGTAAGCCGTGACAAATAGGTTGAAGGCCCTTGGGATAATCAGGAACGGCGTTTGTCGGTGTTATTTCCGCTTCACGTATCTCCAATAGGGTAGAAATAAAGCGCACATTCAGTACCATCCAGGAAACTCAGGTGTCGGACTGATAGTCGCTGATCAGAATAAATGTAACACTGGCGCCAATGACCGAATCAGTCCCGACTCAAGTCCCAAGGCCAGCAGATTTACATTCGACTCAAATTGCGCATCCGGATTCGTCACAGATGCACTTGGCCCCAGAAGCCCCATGAATGGCTTCAGCCGACAGCAGGCTACGCCAGGTACACACATTCCACCGCAAATCGACGACACTCCGTCAATCAACTGCCTGAATAATGCATAATGGCAGCTGACGCGTAAATTTCAACACGACGCATGGCCAGCCGTACCGCAGAGACAGCACCAGCCCGGCTATCGATTCGCACATCTGACCGAGGTGACGAAGGGCTGGCTGAGGTTGTCCATGTCATCCATGATGTGCGAAACCCACTCCTTTCCAAGCTCCACTGAATTCTCGTAGCGGCTATGACGAATCAAAGCGCCGGAATACTTGAGACTGCTAACTCCGTACATCGCCGTTGGCAGACTCTCCTCGACCCTCCGACGCAACGCTCTGGTGACCGACGGGCACCGGTCTGAACCGTGGCCCGGTCCGGCCGCATACATATGCAGACGCAGTCACACCCCCTGAGGTGCGGTGACACGCCTGGTCATCCATTTCGCGCCGCTCTGCCGTGGCGGGCCGCCGGCCGGAGGAGGTCCCTCAGCGGGAGGGGGATGAGGGTGATAATGGGAGGCGATCTTCAGAAATGGGCGGGGAGGGGGAGGGCGATTGGGGGGATGGGGATGAATGACGTAACAGCGACTGACGAGATAGGGGGCCTAAAGGCATTAATGTGGCAGAGATTATGGTATCGGATCTCAGAATTATGAGTCATTAGCAGGCAGTATCAAGGTTCCCAGTTATACTAATTCATCAACGCTGTGCTAATTTGACATTCATTTATACATAGTTCCTTTTGCATAGCGTTTTGAGTAAGAGGTTGATCATGAGAATGACCAAAGACCCCTCGGTAAATTTTAATCTGCCGCAAATAATTTCACACAGCCACCGTAACCAGGTTCGCTTTAAGAAGCAACATCTCAGAATAAAATCCTGACGTTGTCCCACGATCACAAATAATAAGTTATCTCAATAAACATCCCACGGCCCAAACGGGAATTTGTCAGCCCCTACTAGGACTTAGGCAGCAATATTAGCTGGACTCAAAAATCCGGTATCCTGGGAGGAGTACTCGTCAGAGTCTTCTTGGCCACGCCAACCCCACTCCCAGTGCCGACACCTCGCCGGCATCGTCGGCGGGCGGCCGGCGCGGCCAGCGCTCGACGACTGCCGATGGCCTTTCACTCGCGACCTTCCGACGTTTTCACTTTCATCCAGCTGGGCTGCGTCAGCGGCGGCCGGCGGAGCGCGGCGCTGCAGAGGAGTTAATCCAGTCAGCGCCTCGAGTCGCGGCGTCACCCACGTGCAGTGTCGCTCCAGCCGCAGCGCGATACGAACGTGCGTCGCTCCGTGCACCAGCTCCGTCACCACACGGACGAAGCCTTCTGTCCCATCGCGGAGGGTTCGGCGGCCGACGCGGGGCCAGCGGCCGCGCCGCCCCAGGTGCTGCCCTTGAGTGCGCGCGAGGCGAGGCGGCGGAGGATGTGAGTGCGGCTGCCACACGCCGGTCGAGTCTTGGGACGGCGAGTCACAGACCGCGGCGCGCGCCGAGACGCCTCGTGACGCGCCGCCGGTGAGGAGGAGGCGGCTGCCGCGACGTCTCCGCGAGGCCCGTGACGCTCCGTGACGCCTCTGTGACGCCTCTGTGACGCTCCCGTGACACTCGTGATGCGGCTGATCGCCGTGCTGGCCGCCGTCACGGTGTCCTGGCTGTCGGCGGTCGTGTGTGTGGCCGGCAGCGGAGCGGCCAGCAGTGATGGCACAGCGCAGGACAACAGGAGGCACAAACGGCAGGCTGTGCTGGCTTCAGGTGAGTGACCAAATAGCGGACACATTCTTGCGATCACGTGGCCTAGGATCGATGACCAATCCGCTCATTGGAAACGATAAAGGAGAAGTCAATCCAAGGCTATATGCCATCTCATTTGTAGCTGTTTTCCACCCCATGCGTGGGACATAAATACTTATATACAGGATAAAGGATCAAAATGGCCTTCAGGATGAAATGGAAAATTGCATTATGTAGCAATAATTTACTTCAGGAAGTAACTTTTGGTTTACGCCTTCCCCAACCCCAATTCGAGAACAAAATGGGAAACCAATAAATTGATGCTCTTGAAAAGGAAAAACGTCAAATAGAAATTAAGATAACATGAATTTAGCAAATAAAAATCATAAAATTTTTCGAGCACTTCATATATAAAAACTGCGGGAGTAACTTTCCCCCAGACTAATCCCATAAGCGCTAACAGGCTTGTCCTCCCATACTAAATATCCCTTGCAAATGCACATTGCACAACTTGTGTGATGCAAACGATCATAAAAAATGCAATCACGCACGCAAGTCAATCAAAGTTGAAAATGAAAAATGTCCCCTCAACAGACGTCAAGATATACACGCGGGATTACCCCGTCACTTTTAATTGCTAATTTGCATTTGGACTGACCTATTCACCCGCCTACCGTAATACATCTCACAGTCCGGGCTGCTTTGAATAAAACCTCCGCACGTCAACGGATACCGGAACATTCCTCAGCCTAGAAAACACCGCAGGGCAGTGGTGGTCGATTTTCCGACACGACAACCACGTCGGCCCGGGAGCCAGCGACCCGGCGGCTTGCAACACGCCGCCGTCTCCCGAACGCTCTATCGTCGAGCTCGGTTCACCCAAGACGGGTG
Source organism: Balanus nubilus (assembly GCA_031763405.1). Classification (NCBI taxonomy): domain Eukaryota; kingdom Metazoa; phylum Arthropoda; class Thecostraca; order Balanomorpha; family Balanidae; genus Balanus; species Balanus nubilus. Next base: position 4,340 of record JARFNZ010144163.1, read on the forward strand.
CTAACCAACTCACTCCCGCTCATGTTACTATTAGTACCCGGGGAGCCGAAACGAGCGCAGACGGCCAGTGTTGAAGCAGTGTGGTAATGTAGCCTGCTCTGTATGAAGTAACGCCGGTGGACGGCAAATGGGCCATGAACTAATGACTCCTCGGCTGGCTGATTGGCCAATGCATTAGTGGCGCACTCGGCAGGTAAAAAGCCGAACAGCGGCGCTCTGTGGCCGATATTGTGAGCAAACAGCGGCTCGGCCCGGCGGGTCAGCGTCACAAGACATGACAACTGTCTCTGTGTGACAAAGGCCCGGCGGGTCAGCGTCATAAGACATGACAACTGTCTCTGTGTGACAAAGTGACGTGGTTGTAGCTGCCAGGTGGCCCTGCTTATTCTGAACAGGAATTAGTGAGAATAAAACAAGTGTGTTAAACCGTCGGACTCGGGCGTAGAGTCGAGCAAGGAAAAAAAATAAACTGACTTCTTCAAATTATTATTGGAAGCCTTGAATTGTAACGTGTCTTATTATTATTTTAACAAATATCCCATAAATACGTTTCTTTATATTCTACCAAACTTGCCGCACAAAACGGATTAACAGTTGACCGCCTTCAATTGTTCCATGAGCTCCTCGTATCATCCGAAGCAGACATCACGCATCCTGCCATGTCATGGTTCCGCGGCGGCATTTTTCCTGTTGTGTGTACACGCGCCATTCCCCGAACAGCGCCTTCAGAGCACTCTCCCCGGACCAGTTGCTCTGACGGTTGACTTTTCTTCTCGCGCGGCGGCTTATTCCGATTTCAATCTCGGCCGCGGCTGAGCCCATGTTAACGGGCCAGGGTCGACCGCCACCGGGCAGCGGCCAAGCCGGGCGCCGGCATGTCATGCCGAACGCCGCCACTTAAACCGACCACGTATCGGCACATTGCATCTTCCTTGGGATCAATATCTCCCATATTGGGTGATGCATGGAAAAGAGGTAAAAATAATCACAAGAACGCTTTAAATTCGCGTGATGTATGGAGGTTGAAGAATTGGAACGAAGGAAAGAAAAACAAAATTAACTTCTCATATTGTGCAACTGTATCCATGGCATACCATACTAGCGTGCAGTCGGGCAGTTGGGTGTTGCGATCAGACCGACCCACACGCACGGACTGCCCGGCCGCTCCGTCGGCTGACCTGAGCCTAGCGTCGGTCACCGGGTCAGTGCAGCTGATCGACTTCGCCGGGTCAGACCCGCCGGCTCAGCCCCAGACGAGGCCACGTGGATCTCCACAGATCTCAGAGCGGTGGCGTATGTGGCGTGGGCTGCGGTGAGGCTGGGCCGGCTCTGACCGCACGGTTCGGGAGATCTCTGTTCAGCTGAGGCTGATCAGCAGAAGCACGCCGTGCCAAGGGCGTGTTCAGAAGGGGCCTGGTGATGACGGGCGCCGGCCAAAATTAGCCGCGCCCAGCCAAAACTCCCACTGCAAGTTCACAGGCCAGTGAAAACTTACACGAATGCGTACCTGTGGTAGCCGAGGTTACACAATTTACGCAGCTGTGGTCGTACCAGGGCTGTGGCTGTGAGACCGGCCCATGATAATGTCCTCTGGTCTCGTTGTTGTTATTGAGATTTTACGACAGCACAACCACCAAGGCCATATCCCGTCGGAAAGCTCACATTGTTTCGAGACTCCAAACCGACCACACCACACCTAGACCACACCCTTTACCCGGCCCTTAGACGATCAATAAACAATCCGAGTAGCACAGGCATCTCTGAGCCTCAAACCCGCCGCACAATAGACCCCGGCCAATATAGCCAGCGTAGCGTGGCCCCCACCAGGGCACGTGCGTGTGTCGGCGGACGACCCTGGCGCTGTGGCGGTCATGCAGGCACGCCGGAGGTCTGCCGAGGCGCGTCAGCCGCGTACCATTGATCGCTCCGGCCGCCGATGTATGCGGAACTAAAGGCGGGCTTCCCAACTGCCTGGCGAGCGTTCACAGGGCGCAAAGGAAAACAAGAGAAAAGGAGGGCGAGGGTAAAGCAGGAGAATGGGAGAACGGGGGATTCATTCATATCTTTAAGTTACCAGAGGGGGGGGGGGTCACCGGTCTTCACTCCCATACTGCTCGCTAGCCTCATTTATCCTCTCACTGGGTCAGCAGGTGAGCAATAACGGCGTCATCTGTTGACACAAACACTGCTGGGCGCTGGCCTTGCGGGACGGCTCCACAGCCACTCCGGAGACGCTCCGGAGACGCTCCCGAGATGCTGCAGACGGGTGTTGGCCCTGTTTTGATCGTCTCTCGCGGTCTGATCGTCCCCGCTGATCGCCCTGCTGCCCCAGTCCGGCCGAGCAGGCCTGGCCCGTTGTGGGCTGCTGCAGAGGCACCAGCGGCTACCGAGAGCCGACGGACTGCCGCCGGTGGTCGGGGGGCGGGGGCGGTGTCCGTCCGTTGTCCGTTGTCCGGTGTCCGGTGTCCGGTGTCCGGTGGTGGAGGGCCGGGGACTGGGTGCCTGGCGGACTGAAAACCGAAGACTGGGCGGCCTCAGTACCCTCACACCAGATTCGTCAAGGGCCGAGCCCAAACGCTGTATAGCCGCATCGCTGGAACCACAATCAAAGCCACGACTGGAGCCCAGGTGCGCACTGCGCCGGCAGATGACCATCACCGCACGGCGACAAAAAGTGGCACACCGCTGGAGAGAAGCGCGCAGCGCGGCTGGGATCTCCACCGAAAGGTGGTCAGACCGACTAATGACCGAGACAGCCTTGGGATTAATGCCGCAAAGCATCGTCCCCAGCCCATAACAGGTGTGTGATGATCATTTAGCGGTAATGGACCGCAGCTTGCAAAAATTACGCAAATGACGCCCTGGCATCTGAATACGTGTGTTACGAAAAGAACCAAGATTCAAAGGGGGATAAATGATGGCACGCAAGGCCAGGGAAGCTGCGGAATTTTCAGCCATCAGGGATCGATGAAATGCCAAGAAGTCAGACATGTCTATGGCGGAAAGGATTATCTCTTTAAGAACATGCTATTGTCAACCAGTTCAGCACACTGACCGAACTTGAGCTTGAAGAATCCGGCACGCTCCCAGCTGTGGGCAGACACAGAAACCCACGCCTGCCGTTCGACTGGAGCGTCTAACTCAGGGACATGGGCGTGGGCTTTCCGTCGTTTATCATTTCGTAGCCTGTTCAGTGTTCAGGGGTGACCAAAAAGCGTACGGACCCAGTCACTAAAGACATAAGGCAATGTGCTCGCACTCAGCTCCTGGCTTTGTTCCAAAAACAACGATCCAGGATAAATAATACAGCGAATAACCGTTACCCTATCCGCGATTAGCACACATAAGCATGCGAAGTTGGGAAACAGCGAACGGTCTGGCCGGGTCGACGCGGGCATCTCGGCGTCACGTCGGCAAATTCGCCTCGGCTGCCACATCGACCCGACTGGCACACAGCGCCTTGACCCTCATCCGGAGAGACATCGCCGACGGAGTTGCACAACTGAGCGGATCACCAGCGGCTGACGGCTCCCCGCTGGCCGCCGGCTGTCCGGTCCGCGCGCGGTGTATCGGTTAGCTCACGGTGTCGGGGGCTCGGTCAACTGCAGGCGCCGAGGAGGACGCTCAGAGGCTTGCGGTGACGTCATTTGTGATCCGGTCGGTGTTCTGGTTTGTCGGTTTGACGGAGATGGTACCGTCCCGGTCAGTCGGATTTCCGGGGGATCCTGGTAAGTCCTGGAAGGTGACCTTGTCAAAGGCCGTCCGCCTGTACGAGGTGCGACAGACTTTATGACACATCACTTATTACCGCACATCACATATATCGCTTATCCTTCCGCGACGTGCCACAATGGGACTATCTCTATCAAATGTGCATGGGTCGCATTCACAAAATCATAAGATCATGTATGGATAGCCGGCGATCTAAAGCAGATGGCCGAAGCAACGGCCGAAGACTGATCAACAGCAGCCGAGACAAAAAAAACGTTATTTATGAAGATACATTCTAGATATGCGGAACGCCTCTAAAGAAAGCTGAAAACAATAGACAGACAGCTGAGTGGGGCGATTTACAGCCACAGATTCCGTGAGATTTGACTCGTCATGATCTGAACAGATCATACTAGAGTCTACACCCCTCAGAATTCGAAGACATTGTAAGCAAACCTGACTATGACGATTTGGTATTTGGTACTTGGTCCCTGCCCATTAATTACCGCTGCCAATATATTAACACCCCCTGGCCCAGAGTGCCTGCTGCCTATATAATATAACTAATTGTAAAACCCGTCCAAACCCAAGCGCATGCGTAACATACCTGCCACCAGGTGCTGGGCGTCATATACCCGCCACCCAGTGCTGGGCGTCATATACCCACCACCCGGTGCTGGGCGTCATATACCCACCACCCGGTGCTGGGCGTCATATACCCGCCACCCGGTGCTGGGCGGCATATACCCGCCACCCGGTGCTGGGCGTCATATACCCGCCACCCGGTGCTGGGCGGCATATACCCGCCACCCGGTGCTGGGCGGCATATACCCACCACCCGGTGCTGGACGTCATATACCCACCACCCGATGCTGGGCGTCACACCTAGGTCACAAGGTCAGCCGGGCCGGTCGAGTCAATTAAACAGACCTGGTTGGCCAGGTCAACCGGACCACCCGGGTCAGCCAGGTCAGCCAGGTGGCCCAGGTCAGCTAGGCCAGGCGGGTCAGAGCTGAGTCAGCCGGGCCAGCTGGGTCAGCCAGGTCAGCACTATACGACAGGCTCGGGATATAGACCCACTGCCCGGTGCAGGTCCGTCGACAGGCACCTGACTGCACAGACGCTGGCCAGCGCCGCCGACGGCCAGTCAGCCAAGGCCGACGGCACGGCTGGGACGAGCCGTCCAGCCCTCCGAGGGCAGACTGCAGCCCTGTCGAGCGGGCTCTCAATGCAGCCAGTCCGCAGTCCGTCTCCGGAGTCGGAGGCCCGGCTGGCTGCCGCAGTGTGTGACACTGACCGGTCCCCCGCCCTCCCCGGGAGGGAGGGGCAGGGGTATGAGTGACAGTGGGCGGTCCGCCCAACTCAGGGCTACACATTGGACCGCAGTCCAGAGGCCCCCGCCGGGTCCGAACCGGCCTCCATCGAGGAGACAAACAGCAGGCAGGCGTTCCTGCAGACAACTGGTTGTAAAGAACAGCCGGAGTCGCCGCCAGGATTGGCCAGCTCGAGATCTCGAGAAAATAGCTGTTGCTTGGGTCGCCTACTTTGAGCGTTCATGAACCGCGTGAACATTGTGAACAGCAAGGACAGTCATTTTGCATGTAACTCAGCACGTAGTTATAATTCTCATTGCGCAACTTGAAACCCAGCGCAGTTCAGCCAGCCGGAGAGTATGGCGGGTGGCGACATACCTACTCCAACCCCGCCAGTCCCGCTGACCATTCTGGGCGACCAGCTGGGACGACTTGACGGGGCGCTGCGGCAGCTCGACACGAGCACTGAGAGAGCTGCATACGGACGACCATCTGATGAAACCAACCGGCTCGGCCACGGTCTGTCCGTGCCGCTGACTGTCGGTACAGACCGAGACCTGTGCTCTCTCCAGCCCCGGGTCAGAAAAGTGGCCTGTTTTTCCATTTCTTTGAACTTTGAAAATTTGTTCCATGAAAACTTTGACTGTAAAGGATTATTTTTTTTAGTCTGTAGGTTCAACTGGCTGACAATAATAATAAAAAACAGGGAAAGAAAGGCAAAAAAGCATGCATTATTGCAAGGAAAGACCAAAAATGTGGCCTTCCTACTTACTTTAGCATAGCAGAAATAGTATATTCATTACAGAATTTGTTCCGCCGCCGGCAAAAAAGCGTTGAACCCGTACCTACACGCATTGAACAAAAATTGTTCTGCCGCTGGCAAAACAAATTGTTCTGCGACCTTAGGTAGTGAAACCGCTTTTCAGACACTGCTCCAGCCCCGGGTCGACCGGCCCTAACCGGGACCCTGACCGGTCCTAACCGGGACCCTGACCGGCTCTGACCGTGACTCTGACCGGCCCTAACCGTGACCCTGACCGGCTCTGACCGTGACCCTGACCGGCCCTAACCGGGACCCTGACCGGCCCTAACCGTGACCCCGACGGTTTTGGTAACACTCCGGTATGGGTGTCAAACCAAACGGATACCCTATGGCGAGACACGCACAAATTAAAGGAGCCGAACGAATGATTGATTTGGGTGACGGTTGGACGACATGTCCAGGTGAGTCGAAATACGTTAAACGGAAAACGATGCGATTGAGGTAGGTGAGCTCTTTTGACCTGCCTGAGATCATCGAAGCTCGTAGAATGACGTAATTGGCACAGTACTCGTGTTCCATGAATTCAATCGTGATGAGAGCAATGTCAAGTGTAACGTAGAGCCTGAAGTAGGGCGTTGCTGAATATATACACACGATTTACGAGTATGACCTGAGACGGCTCTCCCTTTCAAATGCAACATACAAAGGCGCATCTATTTTCGACACAGCTGCACCGACTGTTGTCTACAGGGGTCGAGGGTGCCCCTGTGCCCCCCGGCCGGCCATATATGGGTGCCATACACTGCCTCCATCATGTCTGTGTCGGATGACAGCCACTCCAACCATGGCATGACACGGAAGCGTATCATAAGCCAGACAGCGCCGCCGGCCCCCGACGCTGACTCTGCACAAAACATGTATGTATTTATGTATCTATTTAATGGGATCGCTGGAAGACCCCTCCAGTAACAAGCAGATAGGTATGTCTGAGGTCGGAGCGAGAGAGATGACCAGAAGGATCGCCGTCAGCCGCGGTTGGATGTCATGGTCAGAATACGGCATACTTGGTCACGAGGGCCATTACAAGATAAGTGAACATTCGGAGAAGTCTAGCTTTACACGAGCAGAGCGCAATATTGCCAAAATTACGACTACGTCGGCGGAGTAAAATCGTAGAAAACTGACCACCCAGAAGCCTCTGCTGCATATGGCTTTCCTTCGTAAATCGTGTCTCACCAACTCTACGGCATGGTGTAACACCTGACACATTTGTTCCTTGTCACAGCTGCGTAATTAACAGCCTTTGTTGTTATTTGGATGACATTGGATTTTGTTTTCACAACTATATTAAACATTCGCATGTTCATATTATATCTATCAATTCATATACATCCTATTTTGTTGTAGGCAATGTAAATAGTCCCTCCGATGACAATGTGGGACTAGAATGCTGCCATATTCCATATAAGCCATATGGAATGATTTCCGATAATTATTTAACAATTTCCAGTTACCGAACTCAGGGTAGCCAAGATCTACGAAACTCCAACCCTTCGTAACTTTGCGTGGCCTTTGTGTGGGTGATTTACGAAGGCGACAGTTGTGGCGTAGATGTCGATCGGTCGTCAACTTTCTCGTCAAAGTACTTTTCAATTATATAGCCTTTCGGCGAAACGGGATCAACGTCACCCACGGAGGTGTAGATTATTAGGAGCACTACCTAATCATAGAAATTAAGTAAATATCCTGACAAAATATATTAAAATGATATTAACGTTCTAACGGTCTGTTCACTTAGCTTGGCGTATATTTGCTTTTAGTAGGTGATATGATATAAGCGTGGATGAAGAGTATGTATAGGAAACACACCGGTCTTCACCATTGGTAGCTGACGACCACTCTGGCCAAAAACGGCAGCTAGTAGGCCGACGCATGATCAGCGCTCGGGACATGGATAATATGTTACATTGCGCGAGAGGTTCGGTAGTATTTGATATAACTCACCTGTATTTTCAAATAGTACAAATAACTTAAGGCCGCTGGACTCTTTTGCTCAGTATGACCGGGCATGACCGCAAACAGACATGCAGTTATATATGACTAAACTACCGCTCGAATTTTTCCCTTATACGAGCAATGATGGTTGGAATAGAAAGGGAATTTAATGTTCTGTATTTTAATATTGTTTCCTCCAGTACGCTTTCGATGATGTGGATAGAACGACCACCACAAATGACAAATGTAATTTCTAAGTAAGTTCATAATGTTAAAATGTCAGACATTGCGGATGAAAAATTAAATTACGGCTCCAATTTTTACGATTGATACAAGTAGGTTACATAATTTGAAAGAAAATTGAGTAAAAACCGTTTTGAACTTGTTTCCCGTGGTTTCCGAAGGTATTTAGATAAATGTATGTAATTATATGTATGTAATGATAAACATAAAATTGGATAAATTCCCAATAGGACGATAGTCGTTCGTGGTACCCGCCAAATCTGGTCATGGCCATTTTGTGAACGCTGCGTTCTACCGTCCGTTTATGTTGTCACACCCGTCCCATGACCGTAAAATGTAGCCGTTTCGTAATCCTAGAAGTCTCACGAATTACTCCGCCGAAGTATTCGTAATTTTGGTAATACCGGACTCTAGACCTACAACCGTAACGTAGAAATAACAAGCATTGCAGCAGGTAGCTACTGCTATAAACTCCGGGCAACAGTTACTGACCCTCAGATCAGTGGCACACTTGGGCATATAGGGACAACATACCCACTAAACAGCAGTAATCACTGGCCTAAGGAGGCGACTTCTAGCATTTGTATTGGGCAGAAGAGTCACAATGGACAGGTCATAGTAATGCTGGCATTGAACGGTCGGGCTTTATGTCGTCTACATGGCCTGTTTCATATCGTCCCTACAGAGGGAATCCCCTCGTCAGAGACTTTGACTGCCTTCGCATCTTATCTGAACTGGGCATGACCCTAATCCGCACATGCACGCAAACAGTCTAGTTACACAAGTCACGGTTTTTACCCAATCTCCTTAAAAAGCTATCGGCAAAGTCGGCAGCAGTCAGAGAATATGGGTGAGCCGCAGGTTGTCATGAGTGAAAAGGACCACATCATACTAGCAATCATCACCGATTAGCTCCTGTGTTTCGAAACCGGCGCCCGGTAACCTTGTAAACTCGGCTAAAAGTCACATATGAACGGAGCTATTATCATTTTCCGACCCCCGTTTCACAATGCGTTCTGAAGAGTAGGGACACGGTCGAAAAGAGCCATAGCACACCACCACCGGCGCAGGCCGTGACGAGTTGGACCTTGGGCGTCTGGCCAAGCGAGGCAAACCAGTCCGGTACTGGTACCCCGACTGACCTCACATAGCTGACCTATGACATCCATCTCTGCCGATGGGACTAAGCGGCAATTATTTCTAAAATATATTCACTGTAGTCATGCTCACGTACTGAAAATATGCTGTCGATAAAAAACTAAGGCCAGTTGGAACATTTTAGAGAACGAATGTAGCTACTCGCTCTAATGATCCAATATCATGCTTCGCTATACGCATTTTACCGCTGACGAGTTACGCTCGGCAAATTACGCCAAACGCTTCGTCACGCTACTAGAAAGAGCGAGGATGAGTTGGGCATTAGAGCATGTCGGCCACAAGGGCGCATTCATAGTGCACCATTCATTAGCGCAGCGGCTGGACTCACGTTTACCCGCATAGAACTCCCGTAGCCTTCAAAGTTTTCCAACGCTTACGAACGCGCCCCTTCAATGTCGATTACATTCATCAGTCCTAACTGCATCATTCGATGAGTACGATTTGTTCTGGGAAACTCCCAGGACGCCGACATCATACATACGATCTTCACAAGTGCCCGTAGGCGATGCTGGCTTAAAAGGCGTCTCGTCATTAAATTAGCGCAGGTTTTACCGTCGTCAAATTATCGCCGATTTATTTCGGTAATTGTATTTAGCCGGCACTCTGCCGCGGGCAGCTCTGCCGAGGCAAATAGCGGGTTGGCTCAATTACACGGTCATCTACGAAGCCGTAGCTCAGTGATACATTCCCGCGGGAATGCCTGATTCGAGGCCGAAGTGAAGGGCGGATATCAAGGAACACTCGGATGGTGAATGAATAGGAGAGAAATCGGATTATCACCAAGAGAGCGATTATAGCACATTTTATTGCCAGCTGATGTAAAAAATCAAATACATTTAAGTAGATTTACGGGAACCGTCAATGGTCACAACATTCGCAACTTATTGCAATTTCGGCTAGTTCATATTAAACTGAATGTTCATTCATTGCCACCACAGGAAGCTCTCAAGACACCATAAAATGGCAAATACTTGTCAGTATCACAAGACTTTTTCAACAATGACTTAGAGTCTATTCAACATCAATATTTATCCATCAGATCACCCAGGGTGGTGGATAGAATGACAAAGATACTTAAGCTATGCAATTCAAACAACTATGATCAAGGCTCAAACATCTACTATCGACACATTACGAGGGATTATGTTACCAGAATGACAATCCGAATGCCATTTACAGATTTTCGAATGCTTTTCAAATTCAGCAACCGCCATAAAAGCTCGCATAAAAGCTAAGCCCTCGCCCCGGTGGTATCCCAGGTACCATATCATTTCATCATCTCACTAGAAACAAAGGACATTTCGATTCACGTGCATTATTAACATTGGAAACAGGTAACGGAAACCTTAACCACACACAGATGATTTGTTGGTTAGAGGTAGTGTGTCTACTCACATCGGCCATTTGGAGTTATGGTCACATGATTGTAGAGCAGATTTTTCTGAATGAAGCAATATTTGCATTTCTCCAGAATAATTGCAGTTGCTGAGAAATTCCATTTACCCCAGCACAGGTGCGGATCACCAAAGTTATCGGGCTTACCCCAACCTGCTTTCACCACTGCAATTTGATACAAACTTGCCACTGTATCGATAGCGTCGGCCAATCGCATTTCGACAAAACAGCTTGCGTGCGCGGGTAGCAGCATTCAAACAGAGCCCCCGCGGCAGTTCTGCTTCGACTGTTTGTTTGCATTTACAGTTTTTGTTCTTTTGTCTTCACGATCATTTGGCTGAGCCATATTTCTATTCAGATATCATGATGGATTGAAATATATCACACGAAGCTAAGGTCATTTACACGGATCACCAAAGTTATCGGACTTACCCCAACCTGCTTTCACCACTAGAATTCGATACAAACATGCAAGTGTATCGATAGCGTCGACCAATCGTATTTCGACAAAACAGCTCGTGGGCGCTGGTAGCAGCATTCAAACAGATCCCCGCGGCAGTTCTCCTTCGACCGTTTGTTTGCAATTTTGTTCTTTTGCCTTCACGATCATTAGGCTGTGCCGTTTTTATATTCAGATATCATGATAGACTGAAACATATCAGGCGAAGCAAGGTCACTTACAACCGTACTTCCCCCCGTAATGACAAGGCTACAAAAACAACAGCGAAGGCAATGACACCAACGAAATGTTTTGATTACTGACTGTCTCACGTGCGCCGTATTGCATTACTTCCTCCTTCGTTTGTTTGCCTTCTCCATAGTGACAACCGCTTTCATCGATATCCCTACCGGAATAAGCCGAAACAATTTAAGCACAAATTTATTTATCGGAAGCCTATAAATTAATTTTATCACATTTAAACGTGATAATAATTGCTACTTATCGTAGGCCGAAGGTTTTGGGTAATACAAAACAGTACACACAGCCAGTCCCTTTAAAAGACCTGATGTAAGCCGGACTTGAGCCAAGTTTGTTAGCAAAAGACGCTAGCTTGACTGCAATACGAAATGAAAAGAGCACCTCGATAAATGGTCCGTGATAAAGCTTTTTGCATAAAGGAACCATAAGTGTCACATAGATCTCTATTCATCCCATTTCCAAAGCTCTAGATGTCTCCTATATTTCGTAACACAGTTACTCAAGTGTGCACTGCAGGATTTTAAAGCGATTTCTTTCCGTGTCGTGCGTCCTAAGACAAGTCATTCTACTATCCGTTTCAATTGTACGGGAATATTCCAGGCGGCTTTTCACAGAACGGAATATGCGGTTACGTCGACGCCACAGACGAGTACCGACGGTGACTGCAATACCGGCTGGCGGGTACCATCGGAGACTGCATAACTGGCTAGCAGAGTATCCCCGAGACTGCAACGCAGCACGGGCCCCGCCCGGGATAACACCACGACTGAAACCGGCGCCACCCAGTCGCGCTTCTATCGAAGGAAACACGGCAAATGCCGCCGTAATAAGTCGTCACCATGTCACCCCGCCCTGCTCCCTGACTCCCCCTCGCCCCACGTCCGACCGACATATCGTGACGATGTCAGGTCATTCTGGCGTGACGGGCCGTGACGGCCGTGACACCGCGGGGCCGGCGTGACCCCATGTCGGGGGCAGGGTCCACTGTGATCCATACATCAAACCCGACCCCTGCACACGAGGGCAGGTGCCAAGGCTGGCGGGGTCGCGATTGGAGCAGAACGGGATCATGGCGTTATGATGGGCGTGTGACATGGACTGTGCCATGCACGCCAGTTCCGACCAGCCGGTAACGGGCATTGAACAATACGTGCCCATCCCGAAGACCATGTAATATGGATTGTGCAACAATTATAACCAAAAGACCATGAACATAGGCAATTAGGTAATAGTAAATCCAAGCTGGAGAGAGCTTTTATACTTATCGGGGACATGGAGAGAGACACTAGTTAGTACATCAACAAGGGATGCATCAGGATAAAGGCGATAGCCGGAGAAGGGGAGCCTGTAAACCCGACCTCCGGGGGACGCGAGGGGCTAAGTGGGCTGTATCTCTGTCAGCGACGATCGGGGTGCGGGCTGACTGGCTCCGAGCCCCGACTCTCAGCCGGGGCCGGATCGGGGCCGGTCAGCCGGCTCCACAAGGCCGCCTGGTCCGGCCCAGCGGCGGTGACCGACAGCCGACCAGAGCCGGTCGGAGCCGCTCCTGCACCCCGCGCCGCGCCAGTCGAACAGCGAGACTGCACCAACTGTCATCCGCACAGAAACGTCGCGGATGATGGTAAATTGCCGAAATTCCGCAGCATGTTGCCCTTGGCCTCCAGCGGCCGGGGGAAGGCTCCAAAAGCCCGAACTGATTGATCGGGATTTTGGGATCGGAGATCGCGGTCGGAATCGTGCTAATAGGTTCGCGTCGAGTGTTCCCAGGGTGAGACAGCCGCCGGTTAGAGCCCTACTACCGAAATGAATGGCGCTCATAAGCACGGAATGCTCATCGGAGCGGCGCGGCGTGCAGTTCGAAGGCCGCTCTCTGTGACGACGAAATTTATAAAGCACCCCGGGCCATCCCAGTCGGTCAGTCTGCATCTACAGTGCAATTGTTCCTGTCAAACAGCTCTTTGAAACACGGCTTGCGAGTATCCGCATACCGGATTGAGTTTCGTAACGCAGTTGCTAAGCACCTAACACGTCTACCCCCCTCCCCCCCCCCCCCCTCCCCAGAGGCTTGATGACAATAAGGGTCTTAAAGTGTTCTCAGCATCAACTCCGGGGGATATGCCAAATGTCTGACCCCGAATGAACACCCCTCTCTTTGTATGTGTGAAATGCGTGCCCCCCCCCCGCCCCCCAATAGCTGTCAACTGCATGTGTGGTTCGACACCGACGACACGACCGACATGTCCCTCCCTCTCTGTGGCTGTCAGCGGGACGACCCGACACTGACCGCTCTCACCCGCCTGTGTGCCGGCAGGTGGCGGCTGTGCCGACATGTCGCTCTTCAACTACATGCTCTACTACTACCTGATCCAGGCGCAGAACAGCCACGACAAGCACAGCCAGGCCGACCAGATGGCGTCCGCGCTGCTGAAGCTGAAGCGGTCCCGGGGCACCGACCCGATCCCGACCCTCATCAGCACGACGGCCGGGCAGAACGCGCTGCTGGCCATGTTGCAGAACGTGGCGCAGAACAACCCGACGCAGCTGCTGACGCTGCTGACGTCGATCCGCGGCGGCGGCGTGGCGCCGGTGCCGCAGTCGCGGCCGCGGCCGCAGACGCTGGCAGGCTTCGGTCAGGGCTACGGCCAGGGCTTCGC